>JALJCO010012354.1:0-15000 GCA_023101725.1 Atherinomorus stipes
TAACGGGCCGGAAGCAGGGGGACCAGGGACCTGGGATTTGCTGTTTATCAAGGCAATTTTGAAAAGAAAAGCAGCTTCTACTGAGCATTCAGAGATATTTCTGGAGTAAATACATGACTGTTTACAAACAGACCAACAATCCACATCCTCTTTTCTCGGTGCAGCTACACCATCAGCAGCCCTGTAACAGCGACAGGACGCATCTCTGATTGGAACTGATGCAGCCAGTTTGCTTCGGGGTCGTTCAACAGAGTAGACTGATTGCAAATAAATATTTCAATGTGTAACTACTGAAATGTTCACACAAGGGCTTTCATGAAGAGGTCATGAACACATCGTCCAGCAAAGCTGATTTTAAGGTTGTTAGTGCAGTCTAGCCTGGATGGATGTTAAAATATTAAAGTATTATTCAATTACATAGTATTATACATATTAGTCACACACTACATGTAATATACATATACAATACATGTAATAAGTATAATAGTACTTATTAGAAAGCCACGTCACAGGGGTTACCACTCACACATGCAATCAATTTTGGATTATTCATGCAGCCATGCTGACTGGTAGTGACCCACAGAAGAGCCCCCCCCCCCGGCCAATTGAATCGTGTATTGGCGATCTAGAGCAATGACAATCTACGATTTCGCAATCGCACAGTCCGACCGGGTAATTGGTGTTTTACCTGCAGGCTGCTCCTCAGATCACGACAGTCTCCTTCCAGACTGAAGATCTGCTGCTGAAACTCCAACATCCTGAAACAAAATTATTGATCACTGATCAGGAGTCACTCCTACATCCTGAAACAGTATTGGTTAGGGGCATCAACTTTTACAGTTTTTCCTCCACGTGTCATCGGGACTACTAACCGTCGTGTACACGGTTACACATCAGAGATTAAAGGAGTAATCACCTGGTCTTTTAATCTGTCCACTCTCCTTACAATGTCTTAAAATAATATCTAAAAACTTGTTAGAAAAAAAAAAAATCAAACAAAGTGCATATTCTGACCCTTTGCTCATAGATGGTTTCTCGTTTACAAACATTGGCAGTTGCTAGGCAACCAGGAGGCAAAAAGCCTGTTTTGTATTGCATCTACGGCCAAACACGCACTCAAATCATTCATAAAAATGTAAAGTAACCCGACGAAACAAACAGAGATCGTTGTGTTTTAAATTATATTGAATAAATCTGCATTTTGATGACGAATAACAAAATACCGACGCTGCATTGCTGTGTTATATTTCTATCACCATCACACTAACTTGGTAAGGGAGTCATCACCCGGAAACGGCATTTTTCTTGTTAAAACATGGATATTATTCGTGTTGGACCTCATTTGAAATTTGCCTGAAAAACCTGAGTTAGAAAGCGGCTTAAACTTTGGTTTAGACTCTTTGTTCAAACCAAAAGAGGCCACAACAATCTGCAGCCTGCAGCAGGTTCAGTTCAGCTCCGTGTCGTCCTCACCTCCTCCATACAGGAGCAACTTTCACTAGTTTGGATTAAACCAGGCAAAGACGACATCATCACTACGTTTGGAAAGGAGCTGATTCCAGCTGTTAGGGACTAACACGCATTGCTGTCGGTAAGTTTCGCTGCTTGTGGAACGTTCTGCTTTATTGTGTATGAGATCGTGGTGGACAGCAGACAGACTAGCTAACTGCTAGCAAGCTAACTGCTAGCAAGCTAACAGTAGAAACTCAAACGCCATCTGATTTACGACCCCGTACTTCGTACTAAATCTCCGGGATGCGTTGTTATGCCACATGAACGTTCGTAAACGGCTCCACCATCAGTTTCTTCTTCTTTTTTAAGTTCGTGTCTAAGCAGCAGAGGATGCTGTCACACACAGTGTTTACAGTTTATGTCATGCAGCCGATCGCGGCGGTGATGCTGCTATTACAGTCTTCCCACTAGAATACGGGAATCATTTCTGCCTCCGCCGTGGTTTAATCCTACATGTGACCATGGTGAAAGACTAAATAAATCATAGTCTGAACCGGAATAAGTTATCTGGGAGGGTTTTCTGAAGATCAGTCACGCCTACTGTCCTATTATCACCATTTTCAACTGTTCACATGCATTAATGTTTTGATTTTTGCAACCGAACAAATACCAGGACTCAAACATTATATTTCCCCGACACTTTCACGTCATATCTTGACCTAATCTGCAGTAAAAGTCGAGTTTTGTAGGTAAAACACACGTCTTCTCATAGTTCAATAATGCTTTTCCTCTGTTTTCTTGCCCCCTGGGGTGTCCTCCCTTTACCAGAGTCCTGCGAGAGTCCAGTTTCAGCAACCCGCACCCACCCGTAAGGATGGCTTCCGAACCCGACCCGTTTATGTTTAGCTCACAACCCGACCAGCAACGCATCAAGTAACATCGGCTGCACCCCGCCCCCCCTTCGTTAGAGGGATGCAGTTATTGTCTGATTAATCAGCTGCATCTGGAGTCCAGCTTCCAGAAAAAAGTGATAATTATTCTGCCGGGGTATACATCAAACCCGGTTAGCGACAACTTAAGCTAGCTCTGATAGCTAGCAGTGAAACTGACCCAATACGAAGTTTCTACTGCACAGATGCAGTCGGCTTCCGGTCAGCTCTCCTGATCACTAACAGCATCTCTCACGATGTCCGTCTTCACTGATCCATAGACTGCTGGGGTACCCGTTTAGACGTGAAGATGCTGACACCCCCTAGTCCCCATGTACCCGTTTAGACGTGAAGATGCTGACACCCCTAGTCCCCATGTACCCGTTTAGACGTGAAGATGCTGACACCCCTAGTCCCCATGTAGATGCTGACACCCCCAGTCCCCATTTACACAAATAGATGCTGACACCCCTAGTCCCCATGTACCCGTTTAGACGTGAAGATGCTGACACCCCCTAGTCCCCATGTACCCGTTTACACATGTAGATGCTGACACCCCTGGTCCCCATGTACCCGTTTACACATGTAGATGCTGACACCCCTAGTCCCCATGTACCCGTTTACACATGTAGATGCTGACACCCCTAGTCCCCAGGTACCCGTTTAGACGTGAAGATGCTGACACCCTTAGTCCCCATGTACCCGTTTACACATGTAGATGCTGACACCCTTAGTCCCTATGTACCCGTTTACACATGTAGATGCTGACACCCCTAGTCCCCATTTACCCGTTTACACAAGTAGATGCTGACACCCCTAGTCCCCATGTAGATGCTGACACCCCTAGTCCCCATGTACCCGTTTACACATGTAGATGCTGACACCCCTAGTCCCCATGTACCCCTTTACACATGTAGATGCTGACACCCCTAGTCCCCATGTAGATGCTGACACCCCTAGTTCCCCATGTACCCGTACAGACGTAAACACCCCTAGTCCCTGTGTACCCGAGTAGACGCCAACACCCCTAGTCCCCGTGTACCCGTGTAGACGCTGACACCACTAGTCCCGGTGTACCAGTCTACACGTGTAGACGCTGACACCCCCTAGTCCCCGTGTGCCCGTATAGACGCTGACACCACTAGTCCCGGTGTACCCGTCTACACGCGTAGACGTTGATATCCCTTGTCTTTGTGTACCCCGTGTAGACACTGACACCCCTAGTCCCGGTGTACCCATCTACACGTGTAGATGTTGACAACACTGGTCTCTGTGTACCCGTTTATATGTGTAGACGTTGACACCCCTAGTCCCTGTGTACCCCGTGTAGACATTGACACCCCTAGCCCCCGTGTACCTATTTACACGAGAAGATGCTGACACCCCCGGCCCGTGTATCCCGTTTAAACGTTGACACCCCTAGTCCCCATGTACCCGTACAGACGTAAACACCCCTTGTCCCTGTGTAGCCCGTGTAAACGTTGACACTTCTAATCTCTGTGTACCCGTAGAAATTGACACCTGTAGTCCCCATGTACCCGTTGACACCCCTAATCCCGCTTCTACCCATGTAGACGTTGACACCCCTAGACCCCGTGTCGACGTTGACACCCCTAATCCCAGTGTACCCGTGTAGACGTTGACACCCCTAATCCCCGTGTACCCGTGTCGATGTTGACACCCCTAATCCCCGTGTACCCGTGTCGACGTTGACACCCCTAATCCCCGTGTCGACGTTGACACCCCTAATCCCAGTGTACCCGTGTAGACGTTGACACCCCTAATCCCCGTGTACCCGTGTAGACGTTGACATCCCTAATCCCAGTGTACCCGTGTAGACGTTGACACCCCTAATCCCCGTGTACCCGTGTTGATGTTGACACCCCTAATCCCTGTGTACCCGTGTAGACGTTGACACCCCTAATCCCCGTGTACCCGTGTAGACGTTGACACCCCTAATCCCTGTGTACCCGTGTAGACGTTGACACCCCTAATCCCTGTGTGCCCGTGTAGACGTTGACACCCCTAATCCCTGTGTTCCCGTGTAGACGTTGACACCCCTAATCCCTGTGTACCCGTGTAGACGTTGACAACCCTAATCCCCGTGTACCCGTGTAGACGTTGACACCACTCATCCCTGTGTACCCGTGTCGATGTTGACACCCCTAATCCCTGTGTACCCGTGTAGACGTTGACACCCCTAATCCCCGTGTACCCGTGTAGACGTTGACACCCCTCATCCCTGTGTACCCGTGTCGATGTTGACACCCCTAATCCCTGTGTACCCGTGTAGACGTTGACACCCCTAATCCCCGTGTACCCGTGTAGACGTTGACACCCCTAATGCCCGTCTACCTGTGTAGATGTTGACACCCCTAATCCCTGTGTACCCGTGTAGTCGTTGACACCCCTAATGCCCGTCTACCTGTGTAGATGTTGACACCCCTAGTCCCTGTGTACCCGTGTAGTCGTTGACACCCCTAATCCCCGTGTACCCGTGTAGACGTTGACACCCCTAATCCCTGTGTACCCGTGTAGTCGTTGACACCCCTAATCCCCGTGTACCCGTGTAGACGTTGACACCCCTAATCCCTGTGTACCCGTGTAGACGTTGACACCCCTAATGCCCGTCTACCTGTGTAGATGTTGACACCCCTAATCCCTGTGGACCCGTGTAGACGTTGACACCCCTAATGCCCGTCTACCTGTGTAGATGTTGACACCCCTAGTCCTCGTGTACCCTTGTACCCGTGTAGACGCCGACACCCCTAGTATTGATGACTGATCTCTCACCTGGCCTCATTCATCTGGATCTCTTTGTCCTTCTGCTGGATCTGGTTGTTGAGTTCGATCACGCTCTGAGCCAGCTGCAGGAACACAGACACTCATCACTTCATGTTTCCACAACTTTACCCTCGTCTGTTTATTGTTTATTTGCTTAAAAGAACAACTGATGGAAGCAGAACCAGGACTGACAGCTGAAACCCGACCACTGGAGGCGTTAATAACTCTTTGCTAACATGCAACGCCCCGCATCAGCTGCAATGTCCAGCAGCATCCTGGAAGTGGCATCTCAGCCCGAGGATGCTGCTGGACAACAACAGAGATGGACATGAGACATGTCACTGTCATTAGACAATTCAGGAACGCAGAGCTTTGAGATGGGAAAGTAATGTGGAGATACCCTGACATATCTGCATAAAGGCCCAATTCAGCTGGACGTTCCACAGCAGAACCGGTTCTGGTTCTGAGGACAAGCATGATAAAGGTGTCATGATGACATCATTTCCAGGTGTCATGATGACATCATTCCTGTCACTGACCTCCCCTCGCTTCTTGTGCAGCTCTGTCAGCTCCTCCTGATGGCGAATCCTCATCTGCGCCATTTCCTGCTGCAGGACATCGCTGCGTCCAGGGTCTGCCAGGCTGGGGGACAGAAATCAGTTAGAGGACGGGTCTCCCCCCAGGGGACAGGTCACCCACAGAGTACAGGTTACCCAGCAGAGGACGGGTCACCCCCAGAGGAAGGGTCGTCTCCCAGAGGACGGGTCTCCCCCTAGAGGACGGGTCGTCCCCCAAAGAACAGGTTACCCAGCAGAGGACGGGTCACTCTCCAGAGGCCGGGTCACCCCTCATAAGACAAGTCACCCCCCAGAGGACGGGTCACCCCTCATAGGACAAGTCACCCCCCAGAGAACAAGTCACCCCTCATAGGACAAGTCGCCCCCCAGAGGACGGGTCACCCCTCATAGGACAAGTCACCCCCCAGAGGACGGGTCATCTCTCATAGGACAAGTCACCCCCCAGAGGACGGGTCATCCCTCATAGGACAAGTCACCCCCCAGAGAACAAGTCACCCCTCATAGGACAAGTCACCCCCCCAGAGGACGGGTCACCCCTCATAGGACAGGCCAGTGGTTGCATCCTCACCTGGACTCGTGTCCTCTCTGGACCTCATATTTGTCCGTTTGGTACCTCTCTGAAAGGACGGCCTGCAAGTCTGATTTCTCCAGGAGACGGTTATCTGGAACCAGAACCGCAAGAACCAATTTAACACACAGAGTTGGTCAAACTGGGTCCAGACCTGAAGAACTGCCTCAGAATAAAAGCTGCTTTAATCAGGGCGGGACTAGCAGTGATCAGGACTGAACCAGAACGGAACCAGACCTGGACCAGACTGGTGGACTCACACTGGTGGACGATCTCCTCGAAGGTGTGTCTCTGGACCCGATCCCTGAGCTTCAGCTGCTCTGAGATGTGAGTTTTCCACTCCACTCGCCGCTCCGCCATCCCCACCTGATGAACAAAACAAACACGTTCAGGAAGCGCCCCACAACCCCCCCCCCCCCCCCCCCCCACAACCACCAGGAGCCAGACAGACAGCCGGGTTTCATTTTCAGATTAGCACGGAGAAATACCAAAATTTACCTTGATGTACCAAAGAATCACGGATCTACTGTTAACTCTCTCTGGTTTGGTCTTTTTTCTCGCTGCACGAACAACCCAACATCCAGAGGAAGACTCCTCCACGTCAGACCCAACGTCCAGAGGAAGACTCCTCCACGTCAGACCCAACGTCCAGAGGAAGACTCCTCCACGTCAGACCCAACATTCAGAGGAAGACTCCTCCACGTCAGACCCAACATCCGGAGGAAGACTCCTCCACGTCAGACCCAACGTCCAGAGGAAGACTCCTCCACGTCAGACCCAACATCCAGAGGAAGACTCCTCCACGTCAGACCCAACCTCCAGAGGAAGACTCCTCCACGTCAGACCCAACGTCCAGAGGAAGACTCCTCCACGTCAGACCCACCATCCAGAGGAAGACTCCTCCACGTCAGACCCAACGTCCGGAGTAAGACTCCTCCACGTCAGACCCACCATCCGGAGTAAGACTCCTCCACGTCAGACCCACCATCCGGAGGAAGACTCCTCCACGTCAGACCCAACATCCAGAGGAAGACTCCTCCACGTCAAACCCAACCTCCAGAGGAAGACTCCTCCACGTCAAACCCACCATCCGGAGGAAGACTCCTCCACGTCAGACCCACCATCCAGAGGAAGACTCCTCCACGTCAGACCCAACATCCAGAGGAAGACTCCTCCACGTCAGACCCAATGTCCAGAGGAAGACTCCTCCACATCAGACCCAACGTCCGGAGGAAGACTCCTCCACGTCAGACCCACCATCCGGAGGAAGACTCCTCCACGTCAGACCCAACATCCAGAGGAAGACTCCTCCACGTCAGACCCAACGTCCAGAGGAAGACTCCTCCACGTCAGACCCAACGTCCAGAGGAAGACTCCTCCACGTCAGACCCACCATCCGGAGGAAGACTCCTCCACGTCAGACCCACCATCCAGAGGAAGACTCCTCCACGTCAGACCCAACATCCAGAGGAAGACTCCTCCACGTCAGACCCAACATCCAGAGGAAGACTCCTCCACGTCAGACCCAATGTCCGGAGGAAGACTCCTCCACGTCAGACCCAACGTCCAGAGGAAGACTCCTCCACGTCAGACCCCACGTCCAGAGGAAGACTCCTCCACGTCAGACCCACCATCCATAGGAAGACTCCTCCACGTCAGACCCGACATCCAGAGGAAGACTCCTCCACGTCAGACCCAACATCCGGAGGAAGACTCCTCCACATCAGACCCAACATCCAGAGGAAGACTCCTCCACGTCAGACCCGACATCCAGAGGAAGACTCCTCCACGTCAGACCCAACATCCAGAGGAAGACTCCTCCACGTCAGACCCAACATCCGGAGGAAGACTCCTCCACGTCAGACCCAACGTCCGGAGGAAGACTCCTACACGTCAGACCCAACGTCCGGAGGAAGACTCCTCCACGTCAGACCCACCATCCGGAGGAAGACTCCTCCACATCAGACCCAACGTCCGGAGGAAGACTCCTCCACGTCAGACCCAACGTCCAGAGGAAGACTCCTCCACGTCAGACCCACCATCCGGAGGAAGACTCCTCCACGTCAGACCCAACGTCCGGAGGAAGACTCCTCCACGTCAGACCCAACATCCGGAGGAAGACTCCTCCACGTCAGACCCAACGTCCGGAGGAAGACTCCTCCACGTCAGACCCACCATCCGGAGGAAGACTCCTCCACGTCAGACCCACCATCCAGAGGAAGACTCCTCCACGTCAGACCCAACATCCGGAGGAAGACTCCTCCACGTCAGACCCAACATCCGGAGGAAGACTCCTCCACGTCAGACCCACCATCCAGAGGAAGACTCCTCCACGTCAGACCCAACGTCCGGAGGAAGACTCCTCCACGTCAGACCCACCATCCGGAGGAAGACTCCTCCACGTCAGACCCACCATCCAGAGGAAGACTCCTCCACGTCAGACCCAACATCCGGAGGAAGACTCCTCCACGTCAGACCCAACATCCGGAGGAAGACTCCTCCACGTCAGACCCAACATCCGGAGGAAGACTCCTCCACGTCAGACCCAACCTCCGGAGGAAGACTCCTCCACGTCAGACCCAACATCCGGAGGAAGACTCCTCCACGTCAGACCCAACATCCGGAGGAAGACTCCTCCACGTCAGACCCAACATCCGGAGGAAGACTCCTCCACATCAGACCCAACGTCCAGAGGAAGACTCCTCCACGTCAGACCCAACATCCGGAGGAAGACTCCTCCACATCAGACCCAACGTCCAGAGGAAGACTACTCCACGTCAGACCCAACATCCAGAGGAAGACTCCTCCACATCAGACCCAACATCCAGAGGAAGACTCCTCCACGTCAGACCCAACATCCAGAGGAAGACTCCTCCACATCAGACCCAACATCCAGAGGAAGACTCCTCCACGTTAGACCCAACATCCAGAGGAAGACTCCTCCACGTCAGACCCAACCTCCAGAGGAAGACTCCTCCACGTCAGACCCAACGTCCAGAGGAAGACTCCTCCACGTCAGACCCAACGTCCAGAGGAAGACTCCTCCACGTCAGACCCAACGTCCGGAGGAAGACTCCTCCACGTCAAACCCAACATCCGGAGGAAGACTCCTCCACGTCAGACCCAACATCTGGAGGAAGACTCCTCCACGTCAGACCCAACATCCGGAGGAAGACTCCTCCACGTCAGACCCAACATCCCCGGAGGAAGACTCCTCCACGTCAGACCCAACGTCCGGAGGAAGACTCCTCCACGTCAGACCCAACGTCCGGAGGAAGACTCCTCCACGTCAGAAACAACATCCAGAGGAAGACTCCTCCACGTCAGACCCAACGTCCGGAGGAAGACTCCTCCACGTCAGACCCAACGTCCGGAGGAAGACTCCTCCACGTCAGACCCAACATCCGGAGGAAGACTCCTCCACGTCAGAAACAACATCCAGAGGAAGACTCCTCCACGTCAGAAACAACATCCAGAGGAAGACTCCTCCACGTCAGACCCAACATCCGGAGGAAGACTCCTCCACATCAGACCCAACATCCGGAGGAAGACTCCTCCACGTCAGACCCAACATCCGGAGGAAGACTCCTCCACATCAGACCAAACATCCAGAGGAAGACTCCTCCACATCAGACCCAACATCCAGAGGAAGACTCCTCCACGTCAGACCCACCATCCAGAGGAAGACTCCTCCACGTCAGACCCAACATCCAGAGGAAGACTCCTCCACGTCAGACCCACCATCCAGAGGAAGACTCCTCCACGTCAGACCCAACGTCCAGAGGAAGACTCCTCCACGTCAGACCCAACGTCCAGAGGAAGACTCCTCCACGTCAGACCCAACGTCCAGAGGAAGACTCCTCCACGTCAGACCCCACGTCCAGAGGAAGACTCCTCCACGTCAGACCCAACATCCAGAGGAAGACTCCTCCACGTCAGACCCACCATCCATAGGAAGACTCCTCCACGTCAGACCCGACATCCAGAGGAAGACTCCTCCACGTCAGACCCAACATCCGGAGGAAGACTCCTCCACATCAGACCCAACATCCAGAGGAAGACTCCTCCACGTCAGACCCGACATCCAGAGGAAGACTCCTCCACGTCAGACCCAACATCCAGAGGAAGACTCCTCCACGTCAGACCCAACATCCGGAGGAAGACTCCTCCACATCAGACCCAACATCCGGAGGAAGACTCCTCCACATCAGACCCAACATCCGGAGGAAGACTCCTCCACATCAGACCAAACATCCGGAGGAAGACTCCTCCACGTCAGACCCAACCTCCGGAGGAAGACTCCTCCACATCAGACCCAACCTCCGGAGGAAGACTCCTCCACATCAGACCCAACGTCCGGAGGAAGACTCCTCCACATCAGACCAAACATCCGGAGGAAGACTCCTCCACATCAGACCAAACATCCAGAGGAAGACTCCTCCACGTCAGACCCAACGTCCGGAGGAAGACTCCTCCACGTCAGACCCAACATCCGGAGGAAGACTCCTCCACATCAGACCAAACATCCGGAGGAAGACTCCTCCACGTCAGACCCCACGTCCAGAGGAAGACTCCTCCACGTCAGACCCACCATCCATAGGAAGACTCCTCCACGTCAGACCCGACATCCAGAGGAAGACTCCTCCACGTCAGACCCAACATCCAGAGGAAGACTCCTCCACGTCAGACCCAACGTCCAGAGGAAGACTCCTCCACGTCAGACCCGACATCCAGAGGAAGACTCCTCCACGTCAGACCCAACGTCCAGAGGAAGACTCCTCCACGTCAGACCCACCATCTGGAGGAAGACTCCTCCACGTCAGAAACAACATCCAGAGGAAGACTCCTCCACGTCAGACCCAACGTCCAGAGGAAGACTCCTCCACATCAGACCCAACATCCGGAGGAAGACTCCTCCCCGTCAGAAACAACATCCAGAGGAAGACTCCTCCACGTCAGAAACAACATCCAGAGGAAGACTCCTCCACATCAGACCCAACATCCGGAGGAAGACTCCTCCACGTCAGACCCAACATCCGGAGGAAGACTCCTCCACATCAGACCCAACATCCGGAGGAAGACTCCTCCACATCAGACCAAACATCCGGAGGAAGACTCCTCCACGTCAGACCCAACATCCGGAGGAAGACTCCTCCACATCAGACCAAACATCCGGAGGAAGACTCCTCCACGTCAGACCCAACATCCAGAGGAAGACTCCTCCACGTCAGACCCAACGTCCAGAGGAAGACTCCTCCACGTCAGACCCAACATCCAGAGGAAGACTCCTCCACGTCAGACCCAACGTCCAGAGGAAGACTCCTCCACGTCAGACCCAACGTCCAGAGGAAGACTCCTCCACGTCAGACCCAACATCCGGAGGAAGACTCCTCCACGTCAGACCCAACATCCGGAGGAAGACTCCTCCACATCAGACCAAACATCCGGAGGAAGACTCCTCCACGTCAGACCCAACATCCAGAGGAAGACTCCTCCACATCAGACCTAACATCCGGAGGAAGACTCCTCCACGTCAGACCCAACCTCCAGAGGAAGACTCCTCCACGTCAGACCCACCATCTGGAGGAAGACTCCTCCACGTCAGAAACAACATCCAGAGGAAGACTCCTCCACGTCAGACCCAACGTCCAGAGGAAGACTCCTCCACATCAGACCCAACATCCGGAGAAAGACTCCTCCACATCAGACCCAACATCCGGAGGAAGACTCCTCCCCGTCAGAAACAACATCCAGAGGAAGACTCCTCCACGTCAGAAACAACATCCAGAGGAAGACTCCTCCACATCAGACCCAACATCCGGAGGAAGACTCCTGCACGTCAGACCCAACATCCGGAGGAAGACTCCTCCACATCAGACCCAACATCCGGAGGAAGACTCCTCCACATCAGACCCAACATCCGGAGGAAGACTCCTCCACATCAGACCAAACATCCGGAGGAAGACTCCTCCACGTCAGACCCAACATCCAGAGGAAGACTCCTCCACGTCAGACCCAACGTCCAGAGGAAGACTCCTCCACGTCAGACCCAACGTCCAGAGGAAGACTCCTCCACGTCAGACCCAACATCCAGAGGAAGACTCCTCCACGTCAGACCCAACGTCCAGAGGAAGACTCCTCCACGTCAGACCCAACGTCCAGAGGAAGACTCCTCCACGTCAGACCCAACATCCGGAGGAAGACTCCTCCACGTCAGACCCAACATCCGGAGGAAGACTCCTCCACATCAGACCAAACATCCGGAGGAAGACTCCTCCACGTCAGACCCAACATCCGGAGGAAGACTCCTCCACGTCAGACCCAACATCCAGAGGAAGACTCCTCCACGTCAGACCCAACCTCCAGAGGAAGACTCCTCCACGTCAGACCCAACATCCGGAGGAAGACTCCTCCACATCAGACCAAACATCCGGAGGAAGACTCCTCCACGTCAGACCCAACATCCAGAGGAAGACTCCTCCACGTCAGACCCAACATCCAGAGGAAGACTCCTCCACGTCAGACCCAACGTCCAGAGGAAGACTCCTCCACGTCAGACCCACCATCCATAGGAAGACTCCTCCACGTCAGACCCGACATCCAGAGGAAGACTCCTCCACGTCAGACCCAACATCCGGAGGAAGACTCCTCCACGTCAGACCCAACATCCGGAGGAAGACTCCTCCACATCAGACCAAACATCCGGAGGAAGACTCCTCCACGTCAGACCCCACGTCCAGAGGAAGACTCCTCCACGTCAGACCCACCATCCATAGGAAGACTCCTCCACGTCAGACCCGACATCCAGAGGAAGACTCCTCCACGTCAGACCCGACATCCAGAGGAAGACTCCTCCACGTCAGACCCAACATCCAGAGGAAGACTCCTCCACGTCAGACCCAACGTCCAGAGGAAGACTCCTCCACGTCAGACCCACCATCTGGAGGAAGACTCCTCCACGTCAGAAACAACATCCAGAGGAAGACTCCTCCACGTCAGACCCAACGTCCAGAGGAAGACTCCTCCACATCAGACCCAACATCCGGAGAAAGACTCCTCCACATCAGACCCAACATCCAGAGGAAGACTCCTCCACGTCAGAAACAACATCCAGAGGAAGACTCCTCCACGTCAGAAACAACATCCAGAGGAAGACTCCTCCCCGTCAGAAACAACATCCAGAGGAAGACTCCTCCACGTCAGAAACAACATCCAGAGGAAGACTCCTCCACATCAGACCCAACATCCGGAGGAAGACTCCTCCACGTCAGACCCAACGTCCAGAGGAAGACTCCTCCACATCAGACCCAACATCCGGAGGAAGACTCCTCCACATCAGACCCAACATCCGGAGGAAGACTCCTCCACATCAGACCCAACATCCGGAGGAAGACTCCTCCACATCAGACCAAACATCCGGAGGAAGACTCCTCCACGTCAGACCCAACATCCAGAGGAAGACTCCTCCACGTCAGACCCAACGTCCAGAGGAAGACTCCTCCACGTCAGACCCAACGTCCAGAGGAAGACTCCTCCACGTCAGACCCAACATCCAGAGGAAGACTCCTCCACGTCAGACCCAACGTCCAGAGGAAGACTCCTCCACGTCAGACCCAACATCCGGAGGAAGACTCCTCCACGTCAGACCCAACGTCCAGAGGAAGACTCCTCCACGTCAGACCCAACGTCCAGAGGAAGACTCCTCCACGTCAGACCCAACATCCAGAGGAAGACTCCTCCACGTCAGACCCAACGTCCGGAGGAAGACTCCTCCACGTCAGACCCAACGTCCAGAGGAAGACTCCTCCACGTCAGACCCAACATCCGGAGGAAGACTCCTCCACGTCAGACCCAACATCCGGAGGAAGACTCCTCCACATCAGACCAAACATCCGGAGGAAGACTCCTCCACGTCAGACCCAACATCCAGAGGAAGACTCCTCCACGTCAGACCCAACATCCGGAGGAAGACTCCTCCACATCAGACCCAACATCCAGAGGAAGACTCCTCCACGTCAGACCCAACATCCGGAGGAAGACTCCTCCACGTCAGACCCACCATCCAGAGGAAGACTCCTCCACGTCAGACCCAACATCCAGAGGAAGACTCCTCCACATCAGACCTAACATCCGGAGGAAGACTCCTCCACGTCAGACCCAACCTCCAGAGGAAGACTCCTCCACGTCAGACCCAACATCCGGAGGAAGACTCCTCCACATCAGACCCAACATCCGGAGGAAGACTCCTCCACGTCAGACCCAACATCCAGAGGAAGACTCCTCCACGTCAGACCCAACATCCGGAGGAAGACTCCTCCACGTCAGACCCAACATCCGGAGGAAGACTCCTCCACGTCAGACCCAACGTCCAGAGGAAGACTCCTCCACATCAGACCCAACCTCCAGAGGAAGACTCCTCCACGTCAGAAACAACATCCGGAGGAAGACTCCTCCCCGTCAGAAACAACATCCAGAGGAAGACTCCTCCACGTCAGACCCAACATCCGGAGGAAGACTCCTCCACGTCAGACCCGACATCCAGAGGAAGACTCCTCCACGTCAGACCCAACATCCGGAGGAAGACTCCTCCACATCAGACCCAACGTCCAGAGGAAGACTCCTCCACGTCAGACCCAACGTCCAGAGGAAGACTCCTCCACGTCAGACCCAACGTCCAGAGGAAGACTCC
>JALJCO010012354.1:20000-44156 GCA_023101725.1 Atherinomorus stipes
GACCAGGTGGACCAGGGTAAACCAGGTGCATATAGATCCAGGACCAGGTGGACCAGGGTAAACCAGGTGCATATAGATCCAGGACCAGGTGGACCAGGGTAAACCAGGTGCATATAGATCCAGGACCAGGTGGACCAGGGTAAACCAGGTGCATATAGATCCAGGACCAGGTGGACCAGGGTAAACCAGGTGCATATAGATCCAGGACCAGGTGGACCAGGGTAAACCAGGTGCATATAGATCCAGGACCAGGTGGACCAGGGTAAACCAGGTGCATATAGATCCAGGACCAGGTGGACCAGGGTAAACCAGGTGCATATAAATCCAGGACCAGGTGGACCAGGGTAAACCAGGTGCATATAGATCCAGGACCAGGTGGACCAGGGTAAACCAGGTGCATATAGATCCAGGACCAGGTGGACCAGGGTAAACCAGGTGCATATAGATCCAGGACCAGGTGGACCAGGGTAAACCAGGTGCATATAGATCCAGGACCAGGTGGACCAGGGTAAACCAGGTGCATATAGATCCAGGACCAGGTGGACCAGGGTAAACCAGGTGCATATAGATCCAGGACCAGGTGGACCAGGGTAAACCAGGTGCATATAGATCCAGGACCAGGTGAACCAGGGTAAACCAGGTGCATATAGATCCAGGACCAGGTGGACCAGGGTAAACCAGGTGCATATAGATCCAGGACCAGGTGGACCAGGGTAAACCAGGTGCATATAGATCCAGGACCAGGTGGACCAGGGTAAACCAGGTGCATATAGATCCAGGACCAGGTGGACCAGGGTAAACCAGGTGCCGATGGGACAAGGAGGACCTTGGTAGACCAGGTGCGTATGGGTCCAGGTGAACCGGGGTAAACCAGGTGCGTTTAGGTCCAGGACCAGGATAAATCAGGTGCTGACGGGACCAGGTGGACCAGAAGGACCAGGTGCAGATAGGTCCAGGTGGACCAGAAGGACCGGGGTTAACCAGGTGCAGATAGGTCCAGGTGGACCAGAAGGACCGGGGTTAACCAGGTGCAGATGGGTCCCGGCGAACCAGGTGTGAATGGGACCAGGTAGACTAGATAGACCAGGTGTAGACGGCACCAGGTGGACCAGAGGTCTGGGAGACACCGGGCTAGCATGCTAGCAGGACGGACCTGGTTCGGACCGGTTCCTGGCGGACCCAGAGTGGGATCCGCGGTCCGGTTCGGGGTTCTGGGTTTTCCGGTGGGACGCGGGACTCGGTGGCGCGTTCACGCGGCTGCTACCGGTGCACCAGCGGCGCGCGGACACCCGTGACTCAACATGTTAGCATGCTAGCAGCGGCGCGCGGACCGGTAACCGGACCAGCTGATGACTCACCATCCGCGTGCGACCAGGCGGGCGGCTCGGGTCCTCAGCGGGTCTCCGGTTCGCTGTCTGGGGTCGCTGCCGGTTCTGGACGTCCTCCGGTTCCGTTAGCCCACCTCAGCTCCGCTCCGGGTCTGCGCCATTTTGGCTCCGATGTTCGCTTCCGGGAGGGTCGCAGGAGGATGACGTCAGAGCAACATTTGTCGCATTTGTTGGGTCATCGAAAAAAAAGAAAGAAACAACAACAACAACAAAAAAAGCATCTTACAAACATAATTTTTCTCCAACTTCGTTTTACATATGGAACAATGGAAATATCCTTTATAAGAAGACGTCAATTCATTTTAAAAACTGGGTGGAAAATGGTTTTGTATTAGTGGTACAGCTTTTAAATGCCAACGGAAATCTCCTGACATACAATGGATTTTTATCCAAATTTAAACTTCCTGTAACACCCAAGGAACATGCGGTGGTGCTTGATGCTGTGCCTAGAAATGTACTGCAACTACTCCGAGGAAAAAAACTGTTTTCCACTACACAGCAGCATACTGATAGGTGAAACTGATGTCACCAAGAAGAAATGCTCTAATAAACTAATCAGAACATTTCTTCAGAAAGTAACGCTGCCTTCTGGCAGATCTTATTGGTCATCTTTGTTTGGAACCAGATCTGGCTAAATGCTGGAAAATTTTGTTTAAGCAACAAAGTCAAAGAAGTCAGTTTTAAAATCTTACATAATGTGTACCCCGCTAAAAAAAAAACTAGAGAGGTTTAACCTAGATATTGATTATTCATGTACCTTCTGTGAACAAAACATGGAAACAATATGTCATTTATTTTATCAATGTATGTACTCAAAGATATTTTGGACAGATGCTCAACATTATGTCCAACAGAAAACTGGACAAAACGTGCAGCTTACAGAGAAAGACACTCTACTTTATTTGGAAAAGAAAAACGTGGATAAAGACTACGTATTTCATCCAGCTTCTACTACTTCTTGGAAAATTTCATATCCACAAAGCAAGATGGTCAGACTCTAAACCAAACTTCAACTGCTTCCTCCAAGAACTTGCACAATACAGCATCACAATAAAAGAACTTGAAAAGCAAAAGGCAATTAAAACCAACTATGTTTTTGACAAATTGAATGTGACCCCATGACCTTATACTGTATATATCTGTTATGTGCTTTGTATACCTTTGATTTGTTTTGTACTATGCCCCTTTATTTATTTTATTTATTTATTTACATTTTTTCCTTTTCTTTTAACCCACTGACTGACCAGCTCTTTACTACATAATGCTGTCTAGGACACCCCTGGCATTCACTCGTCTTTTGTATAATTGCTACATGTTGTAAATAAAAATAATTTTAAAAAAGCCTCGTTTTTTTTCATGGAATCTTTAAAGAATACAATCAGAATGAAGTCGCAGGTAAAGTACAAATAAAGACAAATTAAACGGAGGAAGAAAAGACAGAAAAATTATATACATATAAAAAAACACATCAAAAACAAACATACATGTGCGAGACTGTTTCAAGTAAAGAGGTTTAAAGATTTACAAGTGTTGATTGTCTTAAGAGCTTTTGTGTTGTTCGATGAAGAAATTGTCCTCATATATTGTTCAAGCTCTTTTTTCAGTAAAAAAAATCAGGCTTTCTGTTGGTAAATTCGCTCTTGTGTATGTGAAAGTTAGCCATAAATAAAAACATATTCATAAAGAAGAAAGCAGCACCACTGCTATCACCAGGACTGTGTAAACCAAAAACAACATTCTTATAGCAAAGGTGAAAATCAGAAAAGACTAAATCAGTGATGAATTTATCAAAGTCCCTCCAAAATTGGCAAGTAGCTTCACATGACCAAAATAAGTGAGTATCAGTTTCCGGTAGCAATCGGCAGAAAGAGCAACTGGCATCTATCAATCTTAAATTTTGACAAATACATTTTCGTAGGGTAAAATCTGTGTATCAGTTTAAAAGAGATCTCTTTAACTTTATTTGTCAGAAAAATCTTTGAGGTAGTGTCCAAACTTTTTTCCACTCTGTCAGACACAAAGCTGGCCCAGTAAACATGGCCGGAGGTACGGAGAGCAGGGCATCTGAAACATAGGTCTGATCTTTGGATTCAGACGTTTACCGGATGGAAAGCGAATACTGCCAAGAGAAGACTGTAACAAGAAAAAGCATTGTGACCGCTGCCGCCTACGGGAGCTCGTAGATATCATGTTTATATCTATGACGGGAGCTGACGAGCCGCGGGGCCGCCATCTTGGACCGGTCACCAGCTCCGTTCACTCACCTGTTTATAGGTGAGATAAACGAGCAGAACTCCCCGGATTAGACTCACACATACTGCTGTAACATGCTAGTTACAAAAAATGACGTATTTTCGTACTTTGCGTGCAATTAGTGGGCTTAAATGTCATATATTGTGTCTGTTTTCAGGTAGGCTACATGGTGTATGCATCCTCTGCATAAAGACCAATTTAGACTTTATTCAAGATTTTACCATTTACTATTAACAATACAGATATTTTTGATGTTTGGGCATGTATATCAGACATGTAAAACAAAACAAAAATCATACATCACTGGAATGACACGATACGATACGGTACGGTGCGGTACGATACGATACGATACGATACGATGCGGTACGGTACGGTACGATACGATACGATGCGGTACGATACGGTACGATACGGTACGATACGGTACGATGCGGTACGATGCGGTACGATACGATACGGTACGATACGGTACGATGCGGTACGGTACGATACGGTACGATGCGGTACGATACGGTGCGATGCGATACGGTACTATGCGATACGGTACGATACGATACGGTACGATGCGATACGGTACGATACGGTACGGTACGATTCGGTACGATACGATACGGTGCGGTACGATACGATACGGTACGGTACGATACGGTGCGGTATGATACGGTACGATACGTTGCGATGCGGTACGATACGGTACGGTACAATACGGTACGATACAATACGGTACGATACAATACGGTACGGTACGATACGATACGGAACGCTATGGTATGGTACGATACGATATGGTACGGTACGCTACGATGCGTACGGTGCGCTGCGATTGCGATGCGGTGCGATGCGGTACGGATGCGGTGCGATACGGTGCGTGCGCTTCGATGCGATGCGATGCGATGCGATACGATACGGTGCGGTACGATACGATACGATGCGGTACGGTACAATACGGTACGATACGGTACGATACGGTACGGTACGGTACAATACGGTACGATACGGTACGATGCGGTACGATACGGTACGATGCGATACGGTACGATGCGATACGGTGCGATGCGATACGGTACGGTACGGTACGATACGGTGCGATACGATACGGTACGATACGGTGCGGTACGATACGGTGCGGTACGATACGGTACGATACGATACGGTACGGTGCGATACCATGCGGTACGGTACGATACGGTGCGATACAATACGGTACGATATGATACGGTACGATACGGTACGGTACGGTACGGTACGGTACGGTACGATACGGTACGGTACGGTACGATACGATACGATACGGTACGGTACGCTACGATGCGGTACGATAAGATACGGTACGATGCGGTACGGTACGGTACGGTGCGATACGGTGCGGTACGCTACGATACGGTGCGGTACGGTACGCTACGATGCGGTAAGATACGGTACGGTACGGTACGATACGGTGCGGTACGGTACGGTACGGTGCGGTACGGTACGGTGCGGTACGGTGCGGTACGGTGCGGTACGATACAATACAATAAGATACGGTACGATACAATACGATATGGTACGATACGGTGCGGTACGGTACGATACGGTGCGGTACCACGGTACGGTGCGGTACGATACGGTGCGGTACGGTACGGTACGATATGGTGCGGTACGGTACGGTAAGATACAGTACGGTACGATACGGTACGATACAATACAATACGATACGGTATGGTACGATACGATGCGGTACGGTACGATACGATGCCTACTCCCACTGATAATACGTAACAACAGCAACAATGCAAATATGCATAAATATATATCCTCATTTTTCTACTGTTATAATATTCACAAATAAAACTTAAGATGATCCCTAATTACCTACTTATTCTACACATTAATGACAGAAAAAAATGATCAAATATTCAAAATGTTTCATTCCATCTGTAACATTATCAGAATCAGAATTACTTCATCAATCCCTGGTGGGAAATTCTTGTTCTGCTTTGCTCCCATTTACAGACGTAAAGAAAGAAAGACTAGTTTTTGTTTTTTTTGTTTTTTCTTACTTGTCCTGTCCAGCATCGAAGCAAGCAGAATGGAAATGTGATTGCTTTATTCTGTTGAACAGTTTTGCTTTACCAAGCGGAGCTTTATGAACATAAGGCTCCACTTGATATCATGTTTATTCATTTTATTTCTTTAATTAAACATTTGTCTATTACACCATTCCATATCATACTGCTGGGCCTGACAAGGAGAAATGAAAGTTAACAGAGGTAATGATAGAAAGTGAAACAGAGAGAAAGGAGTAAGGAAGAGGAAGAGAGAGAGAGGAGAGAAAACATGAATCCACTTCCACAGTTCACTGGTACATCTGTACCGCGATCCCTAAACAACCAAGGTCTCTGTTGGAAAACAAAACAAGCAATCCCCTACAGGAGGACCTGCAGGTGGCTTAAATATCCTCAGATCATACAAACACACACAGAACTACGCAGAGAAGAGGTACAACCTAGTCAGCGCAATGGGAAGTAGAGAAGAGGTACAACCTAGTCATCGCAATGGGAAGCAGAGAAGAGGTACAACCTAGTCATCGCAATGGGAAGTAGAGAAGAGGTACAACCTAGTCCTCGCAATGGGAAGCAGAGAAGAGGTACAACCTAGTCATCGCAATGGGAAGTAGAGAAGAGGTACAACCTAGTCATCGCAATGGGAAGCAGAGAAGAGGTACAACCTAGTCAGCGCAATGGGAAGTAGAGAAGAGGTACAACCTAGTCATCGCAATGGGAAGCAGAGAAGAGGTACAACCTAGTCATCGCAATGGGAAGTAGAGAAGAGGTACAACCTAGTCAGAGCAATGGAAAGTAGAGAAGAGGAACAACCTAGTCCTCGCAATGGGAAGTAGAGAAGAGGAACAACCTAGTCATCGCAATGGGAAGTAGAGAAGAGGTACAACCTAGTCCTCGCAATGGGAAGCAGAGAAGAGGTACAACCTAGTCATCGCAATGGGAAGTAGAGAAGAGGTACAACCTAGTCCTCGCAATGGGAAGCAGAGAAGAGGTACAACCTAGTCCTCGCAATGGGAAGTAGAGAAGAGGTACAACCTAGTCATCGCAATGGGAAGTAGAGAAGAGGTACAACCTAGTCATCGCAATGGGAAGTAGAGAAGAGGTACAACCTAGTCATCGCAATGGGAAGTAGAGAAGAGGTACAACCTAGTCATCGCAATGGGAAGTAGAGAAGAGGTACAACCTAGTCATCGCAATGGGAAGCAGAGAAGAGGTACAACCTAGTCATCGCAATGGGAAGTAGAGAAGAGGTACAACCTAGTCATCGCAATGGGAAGTAGAGAAGAGGTACAACCTAGTCATCGCAATGGGAAGTAGAGAAGAGGTACAACCTAGTCATCGCAATGGGAAGTAGAGAAGAGGTACAACCTAGTCATCGCAATGGGAAGTAGAGAAGAGGTACAACCTAGTCATCGCAATGGGAAGTAGAGAAGAGGTACAATCTAGTCATCGCAATGGGAAGTAGAGAAGAGGTACAACCTAGTCATCGCAATGGGAAGTAGAGAAGAGGTACAACCTAGTCATCGCAATGGGAAGTAGAGAAGAGGTACAACCTAGTCATCGCAATGGGAAGTAGAGAAGAGGTACAACCTAGTCATCGCAATGGGAAGTAGAGAAGAGGTACAACCTAGTCATCGCAATGGGAAGTAGAGAAGAGGTACAATCTAGTCATCGCAATGGGAAGTAGAGAAGAGGTACAACCTAGTCATCGCAATGGGAAGTAGAGAAGAGGTACAATCTAGTCATCGCAATGGGAAGTAGAGAAGAGGTACAACCTAGTCATCGCAATGGGAAGTAGAGAAGAGGTACAACCTAGTCAGCGCAATGGGAAGTAGAGAAGAGGTACAACCTAGTCATCGCAATGGGAAGCAGTGTCACAGCATCAACATGCATAATAAAGGGTCTCCGTGGTGATACAGTCATGCAGATGCAGCCTCGTCTCTGCAAGGAGGAGGAAGCCCGCAAGGCTCACGACCCAGGCCCCCAGCAGCCACCCAGAGGCCCAGATCCCAGCTACCCCCCCCCCCAAAGAGCGGACATGCATCCCCCAAAGGGCGGCAAAAGGCCGCTCTCAAATACAGTCCCCCCCCTTACATGTCCAGCCCCGCCCATCCCTCTGACCTATCACACTCCCGCCCTTCCTTCCTTCAGCCCCTCATGACCATCCCTACTAGACACTCACGAGCATGCCACTCCTTCCTCCATCCCCCCTTTCCTCCAACCACTTACCCACATCTCCTCCCCCTTTCCTCCAACCACTTACCCACATCTCCTCCCTCTTCCAGCCCAAGTTCCTCCCTCCCACATTTCCTCTTTCACACTCTCATTCATTATTCTCACATACCCACCTCGCTCTTGCCCATGCCCTCGTGCCTCCTGAGTGGTAGCTCGGGCTGGGGAAGGAGCCGTGAGCTCCAAGCCCCCAACACGTCCCCCCCCCCCCCCACTCCCCACCCCCGGACGCAGCAGGCCAGCAGATCCCCCGCAATGCAGCCAGCCTTAACCACTGGCGCGTGAAGCAGCCACTGTTCCCCCCTCCCCCCAGTAGCGCCCGGGAGACCGGGGTATAAAAGGACCCTGTCCCCCCCCCCCCACCCCCGCTCATGACTGTGTGTGTAAGATGTGTGTTGTTTGCAGTTAAAACTAAGGGGCAGTGCCAAGTCATGCCGGGAGTGGGGTCGCGTAGGGGGCATGACCCCCCAACCGGCCCCTCCCTCCCTCCACACACTATATGGCCCGCCCCTCAGAAGTGGTTGTGAGCTGTTGTTATTTTATGTGTTTAGGTGTCTAAGTGTGGTTAAAACTGGGGAGCAGGCTGCCTCTAGACGTGGCAAGCAAAGGCACTTTGGTGCCCCCCCTCACCACGCCCGCTTGACACGCACCCTCCCCAAAACCCTACGTGTGTGTGTGTGAGGTAGAGCGGGGGGGGGGGGGGGAGGTCTTGGGAAAGGAGACCAGGGGGGTATGAATTCCCCCCCTGGAAGAAGAGCGGTTAAAATAAAGACTAGTTAAAATAAAAGATGAAGTGCAAAAATAAAAAAAAGTAAAAGTCCAACCCTTCCCTTCACATTATACAAGAAATAAAATAAAAGAATACAATATATAATAATAATTAGATAAAATCTCGGTATATAATAGGCAGTATTTACAGTGCTCCTCGATATTATTGCACATAATGAGATCCCAGATAAGTAAATGATGACATGACTGTCAGAGAGATGAACCGAACCGTTTGATGCCACCGGCAGGAATCACCTCCTGTTTCTACATATACACGATATATACACAATGCATTACACACACTAAAATATCAGTAAAAGAAACCACAATATAAGTTGTTGTTTGCAGTAAAATACAAACACCATATCTAATTCCGATCTCCATTTCTGAGTTTCTTCTCCCTCAGATCCTCCAGAAGACGCTGCTGCTGCCTCAGCGTATTTTTGGATGCTTCAAGGATGTTTTTTGTGGATAACTTTGTATTCATGCAAATGCCATAAAAGTTGCCAGAGAAGTGTATTTTTTTGGGCTGAAGTTAAAAATCTTTGGGTTGTTTTTTGTTTTAACCCTTTAATGCACCGTGTAAATGAAGCTGTTACATCTACAGTCCGAAAGCTTTTTTTATGCAACTGACTCAAATGGTCCAACAACTATTAAAGCATAAATTTAAACTGTTATCAATGTTTTCATGGATTCCTGGTCGTAAGGGACTGGAAATCATGTTTTCATTGTTTTCCATCACATGTCACTACTTTATCCATATATGGTAAACAGAGCTATAAAGGGGGAAATGATGTCATTGCCTGTTGAAAGTATGATCATGCCTGTAAGACCAAATCAATAGTTTTTCAGAAAAAAAAGGATTTGGGTCAATTCCAGGATTGTCATACTGTGATGTGCATGTGTGTGTGTGTGTGTGTGTGTGTGTGCACGCTCATACAAAATACACCCCCCTACCAAGAAACGCATTTAGTGCAGCACAGTAATGATGCCAAAAGTATGCAGATGTGTACTTTTATGTAAGAGTGTGTGTCTGTGTGCATGTGTGTGCAGAAGTTCAAATTCCTTCATAAATCTTCAGTTGGAAGATAATTGTGTTTTTAGGTGGTGGTAAGGGGGGGGGGGGGGTGTCAAACCTGCTATGAACTTATATCTGCCACTGAATGATGTGCACGGAGTTCAAAGCGTCAGAATCAGCCCAAACCCTGATTATACACACAAAGGTAAAATATTCTGTAAAAACTACTAAACTAACCTAAACTGCTGTTGGAAAACTAAAGTCTGCTGGTCTGGATTTGTTTCCACAGATGTCTGAGCTGAGAAAGACCTTATTTAGTCGCTTACATCCCGGTTCATTTCACCCCCAAACTCCGAGATGAGACAGGCAAGGCGCTGCAACTGGGCCGAAGCCGTGAAGTTGCTCCATCTTCTTCACTTTTGCAGCTGTTGGAAATGCGACCGCCTCTGGCCCACGGTGGTCTCCGGGGAAACTGCGGATGTGAGCGCCTATAATGCTCTGGTGCTCTGGCTGGAGGTTAATCCGGGAAAAACTTTCAGCAGGAGCTGGGAGATGCTGAGTGAGGCCAGAAATCACAGGTCCTGCACACCAGCCACGTCCGTTTGCTGACACTCCCAGGCCCCAATAATCCTACCCTCCTAAAAACCCATTTTGCAATTATGGGATGGAAAATTATTCACTTCTTGGGGGGGGGGGGGGGGGGTTGTCTCCTTTTGAAATTCACAAAACCTGGCATTTAAGGGGTTAAATTGAAAAAAAAAACATGAGTATTTGTTATGTATGTTGACCACTGAAGCCAGTGATGATATCCATAAAAAAATAAGAAGTAATAACAAATATTTCTATGGGATTGTTAAAGGAGAACTCAGTAACTTTTTTACATCAATAAATGCTTTTCGGAATCCCCGTGGGGCTAAACAAAGTGTTTACGGAGCGATTCAATGTCCCCCCCCCCCTCCCGCCGGGGCCTCTGGCCTGTGAGCAGCTAAATACAACTTTGCCTGCGCCGACCCGAGCAGAACTTGCGACAACAGAAACCGCTGTACGGTGCTCAGGTCCCCTATCTACCGAGCTGCTTCCAGCTCTGATTTTAACCAGACTACCAGCTCTGATCTGAACCAGACTACCAGCTCTGATCTGAACCAGACTACCAGCTCTGATCTGAACCAGACTACCAGCTCTGATCTGAACCAGACTACCAGCTCTGATCTGAACCAGACTACCAGCTCTGATCTGAACCAGACTAGCAGCTCTGATCGGAACCAGACTACCAGCTCTGATCTGAACCAGACTACCAGCTCTGATCGGAACCAGACTACCAGCTCTGATCTGAACCAGACTACCAGCTCTGATCTGAACCAGACTACCAGCGCTGATCTGAACCAGACTACCAGCTCTGATCTGAACCAGACTACCAGCTCTGATCTGAACCAGACTTCCAGCTCTGATCTGAACCAGACTACCAGCTCTGATCTGATCTGAACCAGACAACCAGCTCTGATCTGAACCAGATTACCAGCGCTGATCTGAACCAGACTACCAGCTCTGATCTGAACCAGACTACCAGCTCTGATCTGAACCAGACTACCAGCTCTGATCTGATCTGAACCAGACTACCAGCTCTGATCTGAACCAGACTACCAGCTCTGATCTGAACCAGACTACCAGCTCTGATCTGAACCAGACTACCAGCTCTGATCTGAACCAGACTACCAGCTCTGATCTGAACCAGACTACCAGCTCTGATCTGAAGCAGACTACCAGCTCTGATCTGAACCAGACTACCAGCTCTGATCTGAACCAGACTACCAGCTCTGATCTGAACCAGACTACCAGCTCTGATCTGAACCAGACTACCAGCTCTGATCTGAACCAGACTACCAGCTCTGATCTGAACCAGACTTCCAGCTCTGATTTGAACCAGACTACCAGCTCTGATCTGAACCAGACTACCAGCGCTGATCTGAACCAGACTACCAGCTCTGATCTGAACCAGACTACCAGCTCTGATCTGAACCAGACTACCAGCTCTGATCTGAACCAGACTACCGGCTCTGATCTGAACCAGACTACCAGCTCTGATCTGAACCAGACTACCAGCTCTGATCTGAACCAGACTACCAGCTCTGATCTGAACCAGACTACCAGCTCTGATCTGATTTTAACCAGATTACCAGCTCTGATCTGAACCAGACTACCAGCTCTGATCTGAACCAGACTACCAGCTCTGATCTGAACCAGACTACCAGCTCTGATCTGAACCAGACTACCAGCTCTGATCTGAACCAGACTACCAGCTCTGATCTGATCTGAACCAGACTACCAGCTCTAATCTGAACCAGACTACCAGCTCTGATCTGATCTGAACCAGACTACCAGCTCTGATCTGAACCAGACTACCAGCTCTGATCTGATCTGAACCAGACTACCAGCTCTGATCTGAACCAGACTACCAGCTCTGATCTGATCTGAACCAGACTACCAGCTCTGATCTGAACCAGACTACCAGCTCTGATCTGAACCAGACTACCAGCTCTGATCTGATTTTAACCAGATTACCAGCTCTGATCTGAACCAGACTACCAGCTCTGATCTGAACCAGACTACCAGCTCTGATCGGAACCAGACTACCAGCTCTGATCTGATTTTAACCAGATTACCAGCTCTGATCTGAACCAGACTACCAGCTCTGATCTGAACCAGACTACCAGCTCTGATCGGAACCAGACTACCAGCTCTGATCTGATTTTAACCAGACTACCAGCGCTAATTGGAAGAAAACATTTCTTTATCTTCCACCACCTAAACACGGCTCCTGGCTCTCATAACCAACTCTTTGCTGGACCAGAGTGATTCACATAGCTGCGCTGTCTGGGCGCCGGGTGAAGCATCACTGCTTCAGGCTCAATAATCACTTGTCACGTCCGCAAAAAGTAAATAAAAGTTCGCATTCTTACCTGCTACTCGCCAACACCAGTGAAAAATATAATCCACGGCATATTTACCCGCAAATCGCGGGTAAAACGTCCCGTTTTAGAAGATACAGGACTTTGCTTTGAGCAGAGGGAGACGAGGTGCTGCTACCAACGTAGCAACGTAGCATCAACAAGCTAGTAAAAGCTTAGAAATATATCCAGCGATCAAAATAGAGGAAAGACAGGTAGAGAAGCCGTCTGTGTGCTGGGGGTGTAAGGGGGGTTGAACACGACAGTGAAAGGACGCCACTAGGGGAGCCCCGAGCTGAAGTTACTGAGTTCTGCTTTAATTACTGCGTTTTAGATAAAAGGTTCGACAAAAATAACGTGAACTATAAGAAAAATTAAAAATGCAACAAAATCAGTGTTGATACAAGTTTTTGACACTCCAACACCATGCTATTATGTACTTGTGAAAAGTAACTCCCAGGTATTAAGTACTTGTGAAAAGTAACTCCCAGGTATTAAGTACTTGTGAAAAGTAACTCCCAGCTATTATGTACTTCTGAAAAGTAACTCCCAGCTATTATGTACTTCTAAAAAGTAACTCCCAGCTATTATGTACTTGTGAAAAGTAACTCCCAGCTATTATGTACTTGTGAAAAGTAACTCCCAGGTATTAAGTACTTGTGAAAAGTAACTCCCAGCTATTATGTACTTCTAAAAAGTAACTCCCAGCTATTATGTACTTCTAAAAAGTAACTCCCAGCTATTATGTACTTGTGAAAAGTAACTCCCAGGTATTAAGTACTTGTGAAAAGTAACTCCCAGCTATTATGTACTTCTGAAAAGTAACTCCCAGCTATTATGTACTTCTAAAAAGTAACTCCCAGCTATTATGTACTTGTGAAAAGTAACTCCCAGCTATTATGTACTTGTGAAAAGTAACTCCCAGGTATTAAGTACTTGTGAAAAGTAACTCCCAGCTATTATGTACTTCTAAAAAGTAACTCCCAGCTATTATGTACTTCTAAAAAGTAACTCCCAGCTATTATGTACTTGTGAAAAGTAACTCCCAGCTATTATGTACTTGTGAAAAGTAACTCCCAGCTATTATGTACTTGTGAAAAGAAACTCCCAGGTATTAAGTACTTGTGAAAAGTAACTCCCAGCTATTATGTACTTGTGAAAAGTAACTCCCAGCTATTATGTACTTCTAAAAAGTAACTCCCAGCTATTAAGTACTTGTGAAAAGTAACTCCCAGCTATTATGTACTTCTAAAAAGTAACTCCCAGCTATTATGTACTTGTGAAAAGTAACTCCCAGCTATTATGTACTTCTAAAAAGTAACTCCCAGCTATTATGTACTTCTAAAAAGTAACTCCCAGCTATTATGTACTTGTGAAAAGTAACTCCCAGCTATTATGTACTTGTGAAAAGAAACTCCCAGGTATTAAGTACTTGTGAAAAGTAACTCCCAGCTATTATGTACTTCTAAAAAGTAACTCCCAGCTATTATGTACTTCTAAAAAGTAACTCCCAGCTATTATGTACTTGTGAAAAGTAACTCCCAGCTATTATGTACTTGTGAAAAGTAACTCCCAGGTATTAAGTACTTGTGAAAAGTAACTCCCAGCTATTATGTACTTGTGAAAAGTAACTCCCAGCTATTATGTACTTCTGAAAAGTAACTCCCAGCTATTATGTACTTGTGAAAAGTAACTCCCAGCTATTATGTACTTCTAAAAGTAACTCCCAGCTATTATGTACTTGTGAAAAGTAACTCCCAGCTATTATGTACTTGTGAGAAGTAACTTCCAGCTATTATGTACTTGTGAAAAGTAACTCCCAGCTATTATGTACTTGTGAAAAGTAACTCCCAGCTATTATGTACTTGTGAGAAGTAACTTCCAGCTATTATGTACTTCTGAAAAGTAACTCCCAGCTATTTTGTACTTGTGAAAAGTAACTCCCAGCTATTATGTACTTCTGAAAAGTAACTCCCAGCTATTATGTACTTGTGAAAAGTAACTCCCAGCTATTATGTACTTGTGAGAAGTAACTTCCAGCTATTATGTACTTGTGAAAAGTAACTCCCAGCTATTATGTACTTGTGAAAAGTAACTCCCAGGTATTAAGTACTTGTGAAAAGTAACTCCCAGCTATTATGTACTTCTGAAAAGTAACTCCCAGCTATTATGTACTTCTAAAAAGTAACTCCCAGCTATTATGTACTTGTGAAAAGTAACTCCCAGCTATTATGTACTTGTGAAAAGTAACTCCAGGTATTAAGTACTTGTGAAAAGTAACTCCCAGCTATTATGTACTTCTAAAAAGTAACTCCCAGCTATTATGTACTTCTAAAAAGTAACTCCCAGCTATTATGTACTTGTGAAAAGTAACTCCCAGCTATTATGTACTTGTGAAAAGTAACTCCCAGCTATTATGTACTTGTGAAAAGAAACTCCCAGGTATTAAGTACTTGTGAAAAGTAACTCCCAGCTATTATGTACTTGTGAAAAGTAACTCCCAGCTATTATGTACTTCTAAAAAGTAACTCCCAGCTATTAAGTACTTGTGAAAAGTAACTCCCAGCTATTATGTACTTCTAAAAAGTAACTCCCAGCTATTATGTACTTGTGAAAAGTAACTCCCAGCTATTATGTACTTCTAAAAAGTAACTCCCAGCTATTATGTACTTGTGAAAAGTAACTCCCAGCTATTATGTACTTGTGAAAAGAAACTCCCAGGTATTAAGTACTTGTGAAAAGTAACTCCCAGCTATTATGTACTTCTAAAAAGTAACTCCCAGCTATTATGTACTTCTAAAAAGTAACTCCCAGCTATTATATCCTTGTGAAAAGTAACTCCCAGCTATTATGTACTTGTGAAAAGTAACTCCCAGGTATTAAGTACTTGTGAAAAGTAACTCCCAGCTATTATGTACTTGTGAAAAGTAACTCCCAGCTATTATGTACTTCTGAAAAGTAACTCCCAGCTATTATGTACTTGTGAAAAGTAACTCCCAGCTATTATGTACTTCTAAAAAGTAACTCCCAGCTATTATGTACTTGTGAAAAGTAACTCCCAGCTATTATGTACTTGTGAGAAGTAACTTCCAGCTATTATGTACTTGTGAAAAGTAACTCCCAGCTATTATGTACTTGTGAAAAGTAACTCCCAGCTATTATGTACTTGTGAGAAGTAACTTCCAGCTATTATGTACTTCTGAAAAGTAACTCCCAGCTATTTTGTACTTGTGAAAAGTAACTCCCAGCTATTATGTACTTCTGAAAAGTAACTCCCAGCTATTATGTACTTGTGAAAAGTAACTCCCAGCTATTATGTACTTGTGAGAAGTAACTTCCAGCTATTATGTACTTGTGAAAAGTAACTCCCAGCTATTATGTACTTGTGAAAAGTAACTCCCAGGTATTAAGTACTTGTGAAAAGTAACTCCCAGCTATTATGTACTTGTGAAAAGTAACTCCCAGCTATTATGTACTTGTGAAAAGTAACTCACAGCTATTATGTACTTGTGAAAAGTAACTCACAGCTATTATGTACTTGTGAAAAGTAACTCCCAGCTGTTATGTACTTGTGAAAAGTAACTCCCAGCTATTATGTACTTCTAAAAAGTAACTCCCAGCTATTATGTACTTGTGAAAAGTAACTCCCAGCTATTATGTACTTCTAAAAAGTAACTCCCAGCTATTATGTACTTGTGAAAAGTAACTCCCAGCTATTAAGTACTTGTGAAAAGTAACCCCCAGCTATTTTGTACTTGTGAAAAGTAACTCCCAGCTATTAAGTACTTGTGAAAAGTGACTCCCAGCTATTAAGTACTTGTGAAAAGTAACCCCCAGCTATTATGTACTTGTGAAAAGTAACTCCCAGCTATTATGTATTTGTGAGAAGTAACTTCCAGCTATGTTGTACTTGTGAAAAGTAACTCCCAACTATTATGTACTTGTGAAAAGTAACTCCCAGCTATTATGTATTTGTGAGAAGTAACTTCCAGCTATTATGTACTTGTGAAAAGTAACTCCCAGCTATTATGTACTTGTGAAAAGTAACTCCCAGCTATTAAGTACTTGTGAAAAGTAACCCCCTGCTATTATGTACTTGTGAAAAGTAACTCCCAGCTATTATGTACTTGTGAAAAGTAACTCCCAGCTATGATGTATTTGTGAGAAGTAACTCCCAGCTATTATGTACTTGTGAAAAGTAACTCCCAGCTATTATGTACTTGTGAATAGGAACTCCCAGCTATTAAGTACTTGTGAAAAGTAACTCCCAGCTATTATGTACTTGTGAAAAGTAACTCCCAGCTATTATGTATTTGTGAAAAGTAACTTCCAGCTATTATGTACTTGTGAATAGGAACTCCCAGCTATTAAGTACTTGTGAAAAGTAACTGCCAGCTATTATGTATTTGTGAAAAGTAACTTCCAGCTATTATGTATTTGTGAAAAGTAACTTCCAGCTATTATGTACTTGTGAAAAGTAACTCCCAGCTATTAAGTACTTGTGAAAAGTAGCCCCCAGCTATTTTTTACTTGTGAAAAGTAACTTCCAGCTATTATGTACTTGTGAAAAGTAACTTCCAGTTATTATGTACTTGTGAAAAGTAACTTCCAGCTATAAAGTACTTGTGAAAAGTAACCCCCAGCTATTATGTACTTGTGAAAAGTAACTTCCAGCTATTATGTACTTGTGAAAAGTAACGTCCAGCTATAAAGTACTTGTAAAAAGTAACCCCCAGCTATTTTGTTCTCGTAAAATGTAACTTCCAGCTATTATGTACTTGTGAAAAGTAACTCCCGGCAATTAAGTACTTAAAAAAGTAACTCCCAGCTATTATGTACTTGTGAAAAGTAACTCCCAGCTATTATGTACTTGTGAAAAGTAACTTCCAGCTGTAAAGTACTTGTAAAAAGTAACCCCCAGCTATTTTGTTCTCGTAAAATGTAACTTCCAGCTATTATGTACTTGTGAAAAGTAACTCCCGGCAATTAAGTACTTAAAAAAGTAACTCCCAGCTATTAAGAACTTGTGAGAAGTAACTCCCAGCTATTATGTACTTGTGAAAAGTAACTCCCAGCTATTATGTACTTGTGAAAAGTAACTCCCAGCTATTATGTATTTGTGAGAAGTAACTCCCAGCTATTAAGTACTTGTGAAAAGTAGCCCCCAGCTATTTTTTACTTGTGAAAAGTAACTCCCAGCTATTATGTATTTGTGAAAAGTAACTTCCAGCTATCATGTACTTGTGACAAGTAACTCCCAGCTATTATGTACTTGTGAAAAGTAACTCACAGCTATTATGTACTTGTGAAAAGTAACTCACAGCTATTATGTACTTGTGAAAAGTAACTCCCAGCTGTTATGTACTTGTGAAAAGTAACTCCCAGCTATTATGTACTTCTCAAAAGTAACTCCCAGCTATTATGTACTTGTGAAAAGTAACTCCCAGCTATTATGTACTTCTAAAAAGTAACTCCCAGCTATTATGTACTTCTAAAAAGTAACTCCCAGCTATTAAGTACTTGTGAAAAGTAACCCCCAGCTATTTTGTACTTGTGAAAAGTAACTCCCAGCTATTAAGTACTTGTGAAAAGTGACTCCCAGCTATTAAGTACTTGTGAAAAGTAACCCCCAGCTATTATGTACTTGTGAAAAGTAACTCCCAGCTATTATGTATTTGTGAGAAGTAACTTCCAGCTATGTTGTACTTGTGAAAAGTAACTCCCAACTATTATGTACTTCTGAAAAGTAACTCCCAGCTATTATGTATTTGTGAGAAGTAACTTCCAGCTATTATGTACTTGTGAAAAGTAACTCCCAGCTATTATGTACTTGTGAAAAGTAACTCCCAGCTATTAAGTACTTGTGAAAAGTAACCCCCTGCTATTATGTACTTGTGAAAAGTAACTCCCAGCTATTATGTACTTGTGAAAAGTAACTCCCAGCTATGATGTATTTGTGAGAAGTAACTCCCAGCTATTATGTACTTGTGAAAAGTAACTCCCAGCTATTATGTACTTGTGAATAGGAACTCCCAGCTATTAAGTACTTGTGAAAAGTAACTCCCAGCTATTATGTACTTGTGAAAAGTAACTCCCAGCTATTATGTATTTGTGAAAAGTAACTTCCAGCTATTATGTACTTGTGAATAGGAACTCCCAGCTATTAAGTACTTGTGAAAAGTAACTGCCAGCTATTATGTATTTGTGAAAAGTAACTTCCAGCTATTATGTATTTGTGAAAAGTAACTTCCAGCTATTATGTACTTGTGAAAAGTAACTCCCAGCTATTAAGTACTTGTGAAAAGTAGCCCCCAGCTATTTTTTACTTGTGAAAAGTAACTTCCAGCTATTATGTACTTGTGAAAAGTAACTTCCAGTTATTATGTACTTGTGAAAAGTAACTTCCAGCTATAAAGTACTTGTGAAAAGTAACCCCCAGCTATTATGTACTTGTGAAAAGTAACTTCCAGCTATTATGTACTTGTGAAAAGTAACGTCCAGCTATAAAGTACTTGTAAAAAGTAACCCCCAGCTATTTTGTTCTCGTAAAATGTAACTTCCAGCTATTATGTACTTGTGAAAAGTAACTCCCGGCAATTAAGTACTTAAAAAAGTAACTCCCAGCTATTATGTACTTGTGAAAAGTAACTCCCAGCTATTATGTACTTGTGAAAAGTAACTTCCAGCTGTAAAGTACTTGTAAAAAGTAACCCCCAGCTATTTTGTTCTCGTAAAATGTAACTTCCAGCTATTATGTACTTGTGAAAAGTAACTCCCGGCAATTAAGTACTTAAAAAGTAACTCCCAGCTATTAAGAACTTGTGAGAAGTAACTCCCAGCTATTATGTACTTGTGAAAAGTAACTCCCAGCTATTATGTACTTGTGAAAAGTAACTCCCAGCTATTATGTATTTGTGAGAAGTAACTCCCAGCTATTAAGTACTTGTGAAAAGTAGCCCCCAGCTATTTTTTACTTGTGAAAAGTAACTCCCAGCTATTATGTATTTGTGAAAAGTAACTTCCAGCTATCATGTACTTGTGACAAGTAACTCCCAGCTATTATGTACTTGTGAAAAGTAACTTCCAGCTATCATGTACTTGTGAAAAGTAACTTCCAGCTATAAAGTACTTGTGAAAAGTAACCCCCAGCTATTTTGTACTTGTCAAATGTAACTTCCAGCTATTATGTACTTGTGAGAAGTAACTCCCAGCAATTAAGTACTTGAAAAAGTAACTCCCAGCTATTAAGAACTTGTGAGAAGTAACTCCAAGCTATTCAGAACTTGTAAAAAGTAACTCCCAGCTATTATGTACTTGTGAAAAGTAACTCCCAGCTATTAAGTACTTGTGAAAAGTAACTTCCAGCTATTTTGTACTTGTGAAAAGTAACTCCCAGCTATTATGTACTTGTGAAAAGTAACTCCATGCTATTATGTACTTGTGAGAAGTTACTCCCAGTTATTAAGCTCTTGTGAGAAGTAACTCCCAGCTATTATGTACTTGTGAAAAGTAACTTCCAGCTATTAAGTACTTGTGAGAAGTAACTCCATGCTATTATGTACTTGTGAGAAGTTACTCCCAGCTATTATGTACTTGTGAAAAGTAACTTCATGCTATTATGTACTTGTGAAAAGTAACTTCCAGCTATTATGTACTTGTGAAAAGTAACTCCCAGCTATTATGTACTTGTGAAAAGTAACTCCATGCTATTATGTACTTGTGAGAAGTTACTCCCAGTTATTAAGCTCTTGTGAGAAGTAACTCCCAGCTATTATGTACTTGTGAAAAGTAACTTCCAGCTATTAAGTACTTGTGAGAAGTAACTCCATGCTATTATGTACTTGTGAGAAGTTACTCCCAGCTATTATGTACTTGTGAAAAGTAACTTCCAGCTATTAAGTACTTGTGAAAAGTAACTTTCAGCTATTATGTACTTGTAAAAAGTAACTTCATGCTATTATGTACTTGTGAAAAGTAACTTCCAGCTATTATGTACTTGTGAAAAGTAACTTCCAGCTATTATGTACTTGTGAAAAGTAACTTCCAGCTATTATGTACTTGTGAAAAGTAACTCCCAGCTATTATGTACTTGTGAAAAGTAACTCCCAGCTATTATGTACTAGTAAGAAGTAACTCCCAGCCACTATGTACTTGGGAAAAGTAACTCCCAGCTATTAAGAACTTGTGAAAAGTAACCCCAAGCTATTTTGTTCTTGTAAAAAGTAACTTCATGCTATTATGTACTTGTGAAAAGTAACTCCCAGCTGTTATGTACTAGTGAGAAGTAACTCCCAGCCACTATGTACTTGGGAAAAGTAACTCCCAGCAATTAAGTACTTGTGAAAAGTAACTCCCAGCTATTGTTATGTACTTGTGAAAAGTAACTCCATGCTATTATGTACTTGTGAGAAGTTACTCCCAGCTATTATGTACTTGTGAGAAGTTACTCCTAGCTATTATGTACTTGTGAAAAGTAACTCCCAGCTATTATGTACTTGTGAGAAGTAACTCCCAGCTATCATATACTTGTGAGAAGTAACTCCCAGCTATTATGTACTTGTGAGAAGTAACTCCCAGCTATTATGTACTTGTGAGAAGTAACTCCCAGCTATTATGTACTTATGAGAAGTAACTCCCAGCTATTATGTACTTGTGAAAAGTAACTCCCAGCTATTATGTACTTGTGAGAAGTAACTCCCAGCTATTATGTACTTATGAGAAGTAACTCCCAGCTATTATGTACTTGTGAGAAGTAACTCCCAGCTATCATATACTTGTGAGAAGTAACTCCCAGCTATTATGTACTTGTGAGAAGTAACTCCCAGCTATTATGTACTTGTGAGAAGTAACTCCCAGCTATTTTGTACTTGTGAGAAGTATCTCCCAGCTATTTTGTACTTGTGAGAAGTAACTCCATGCTATTATGTACTTGTGAGAAGTAACTCCATGTTATTATGTACTTGTGAGAAGTTACTCCTAGCTATTATGTACTTGTGAGAAGTAACTTCCAGCTATTATGTACTTGTGAGAAGTAACTCCCAGTTGGCTGCTTTCGATGCTCCGCCCATCACAGCAAGAAAACGCTGCACAGCTTTGGTATTGTTCATCCACGCTAGCAGCTAACTGAGCTTTGACCTGTCCAAGATGGCGGGGAAGTTTTTCAGCCTCAAGTCGTCAATGCTGCTTCTACTGTTTATTTCTATGGTTGTTTCACCACATCTACGTACTGATGTGTGTAATCCTGCATTTTACTGCTGCTGCTAGTTATACTAATATTTACTTTCCTTTATAAGTATAAAGGTAGTTGCAGTAATATTTACTCTTAATATAAAGGTAATATTTACCCTTAATATAAGGTAGTTGTAATATTTACTGCAAGTATAAAGGTAGTTGTTGTAGTATTTACTCTAAGTATAAAGGTAGCTGTACTCTTTACATAAAGGTAGTTGCAGTAATATTCTTCGTTTACAATCATTATTGATCACAAAAAACAGCTGTTTTCAGAGGAAAATAAAAGTTTATTTTTAAGAAAAACCGACAAAATTCATTAAAATAAATCAATAAAACTGATCAGGAGCTGATCGGACACTTCAGCCAGCAGGGGAGCCAGAGAGACAGAAACAGGACAGACCAGTGGAATCATGGGAACTGTAGTCTGCCCACTCTGAGGTGGTCCCTGAAGACGGGGCTCCTGCAGCTCCTGATTGATTATCACTCATTAAAACATTCAGATTATTGATAACTGATCAGATTTACCTTCATTATCAGATTTCACCAGAGAAACAATCAGTTCTCGTAACAGACGAGTCGCAGAAAGACATGAATTCATCAGCATCACCTGACCAAACCCGCCCCACATCCAGACCCGCCCCAGACCCACCGTCTGACCCTGGACCCACCCCCAGATCCTCCGTCTGACCTCGGAACCGCCGCCTGACCCCAGACCTTCGGATCCTCTGCTAGACCATGGACCCACCGCCTGACCCCAGACCTTCGGATCCTCTGCTAGACCATGGACCCACCGTCTGACCCCAGACGTTCGGATCCTCTGCTAGACCATGGACCCACCGCCTGACCCCAGACCTTCGGATCCTCTGCTAGACCATGAACCCGCCGCCTGACCCCAGACGTTCGGATCCTCTGCTACACCTCAGACCCACCGCCTGACCCCAGACCTTCGGATCCTCTGCTAGACCATGGACCCACCCCCAGATCCTCCGCCTGACCTCGGAACCGCCGCCTGACCCCAGACCCTTGGATCCTCTGCTAGACCTCAGACCCACCGTCTGACCCCAGACCTTCGGATCCTCTGCTAGACCATGGACCCACCCCCAGATCCTCCGCCTGACCATGGACCCGCCGCCTGACCCCAGAACCACTGCCTGACCCCAGACCCTCGGAACCGCCGACTGACCCCAGACCCTTGGATCCTCTGCTAGACCTCGGACCCTCAGATCCTCCACCTGACCTCTGACCCTCGAACTTTCTGCTAGACCTTGGACCCCCCAGACCCTCTGCCAGACCTGGGGCAGATCTAACTGACTGGTGGCGGATCAGATCATTAGTGATCTGATGAATTTCTGCTGTTGATGGAAACTTAAATTTACAGAAGTCTGAACCTCCTCAGAACTGAACCCTGGTCCACATGAGGTGGTCCAATCAGGAACCCTCAGGTTTTTTCCTGATCTGACCTCAGATCAGCTGGCTGGATCAGTTCTGAGGTGGACCAGTAACCCCCCACCCATTCCCTACTCCTGATGCTGGACCCTGGTGACCCAAGTGGATCCAGGATCCCTTAGGCCTTCAGTTCTGGTTTTGGGCTCTCCAGGACGTTCAGGGACTCCTGAGAGGACAGCTCGTCCGGCAGCAGCTCCTCCTTATCACTGAGAAGGGAGACAGGAGAAGTGGTGAGACAGAGTCCGATTCTGAGAGTCATCATGAGGCGCATTCGGACAGAGAGGTTCTAAGAACGCAGTTCCTGTAACTACGCTTTCCGAGTTTAGTTATCAGAGCTACCCTTCACCTTCAGTCTGCGTTGGCACATGAGGGAGGACGTTGTTGGGGACCATGAGTGACGCAGTCATTGCGACAGACACATTTATGCCCCAGATGATCTGATACAAAACTGAGGTTTCTCATCTCTTTTATTCAAAACTATCATAAAGGCTAACTCACCAGCTTTCCCTCCCTTTACCTTTTGTTGAAGTGCGCCCAGAACCTTAGTGGCCGGTCCGTCCACTAAAATGTCCGGCGGCAGCCGCGGGTTCTATACTTTCACTACAGTCCGAAAGCGCCTATGAAGACCTGAAGGGAGGGGGTGGGGGTGTCAGTGGACCACCGTTACCTGGAGGACATTCGGCGGGACGGGCGGTGACGTCTGACGGTGACGATGACGAGAGTCCCCAGCAGCAGGATGGACATAATGGCGAGGGTAGCGAAGAGAAGAAGGCTGAGGACAGAAGACATGTTACCGAGATGGGAAGGACCGCATGTGGACAGACAGGTCC
>JALJCO010012357.1:0-32770 GCA_023101725.1 Atherinomorus stipes
CTGCTTTCACATATTTTTATAATTCTCAGAAGTGGACACAAATTTAACGTTTTGTATATATACAGTGGTATCGCAATACTCAAAAGTATCTATTTCGATATTTTGTCTGGCTGGTATATTGAAGTATCGACTCCAAGGTATTGATGTGTCCATCCCCAGTTTGTACAGCAAGAGTAGTTTTCACCAAGGGTCAAAAAAAGTCAACGTTGCCAAGTTGAGGGCCAACTTTTTTTTGGGGGGGGAATAGTGAATGCCAGGAATACCCCCAATGACATGGCTTTGTAATATAACATGCACTGTATGATTAACAATATGTATGAAACCATGTATTACTGTAGTAAAAAACAACTTTAATACCTTTAACTTCCATCCAGGCTTAAACTGCACGAACAACCTTCAAATCTCTCCGCAGAATGATGCGTTCATGAAATCTGTAACTTGTAGCCTCCCTCCCTCGCAGCATCACAGTGTTACAGTCGTCCTCAAAATGATCCATACCCTCAAATTTAAGAAGGAAAAAAAATCAGCTGTCAGTGAAATAAAATGAAACTGGCAAAATAGATAAAAATCATGAGATCAGTTTTGAATTGTGGTTTGAAAGAAATATTAAAAAACACAAAACATAAGTAAACAAGCATGATGAGCAACACTTTGAGCCAATCACTGCAATCAGGTGTTTTCTGTAACGTCAATCAGACGTCTGCACCTGCTGACAGGTATGTTGGTCCATGTTCATGGGAAAGATGCTCTGATTTGTCTGGGACAGTTGTTTGTTTTTTATAATTATTTCCAACCACAATTCAAAAGCAACATTTTGTTTTATTAAATTATAATTTTGTAAATTTTTATTTGTTAATAATTTCTTTAGTTTCTTATTTGTATTACTGTTGTGAATTTAACCTTCTCTTTAATTGGAGGGTCTGAATCATTGACGGCTGCAGGTACATTTATTTCAAGCTGCATTTTAATTTACAATATCGCCATAAATCACAATATATCACAATGTCACAATATCACATCGTATCGTGACCCATGTATCGTGATACATATCGTACTATGGAGTCTTTGCCAGTACCCACCCCTACGTCACAGGTGAGACCCCAAACTGCTTCCAAACCACGTTTCCTTCTCATTTTAGACTCTAGCTACCTCCTACAGCTGGAATTTTTGATTTGGTAGCATCTGATTATCAGTTATCAGTTATTTTAGGAGCTGAAATTCATCCATTATCTGTGTTGGTTTTTGTGAAAGGTTATTCTGCATCCCTAATTAAAGTGACATTTAATTTTCCCGGACATTGTTGGTACGATGGGACTCCTTTAGACTTGATTCTTTAGTATTTAAGAGCTGTGACACGCTGAAGAGACAAAGCCACAGATGTCCTGGACAGCTGTCTGCCAGCTTGGCATGCATGTCTATTTTTGTCTGATTTATAAGAGAGCTGAATATAAAATGTAATTTTGGAGGAAGCAAAAGGTGACAGACCGGAAAATGAGAGCAAGGAGATTTATTTGTAAAAGAAAAATCTCTGCAAGCAGATGCAGACAGATTTACTATCAAACTGTAGACGGAGATTCGTTCGAAGAAAAGTCATTTGAATTATTTGCTGTCAGTTTCATAAAATCCCTGAACTCATCGTATCTTGAGTGACGATGTACTGACAGGCTGGAAGTTTGCTAACACCTGAAGTCTCATTAACAGCAGACATGTTCATCAGCCGTTCTATGACGTGTTCTTTTAAAGGGACGTTGTGTAAAAATTGTATATCGCAGCAACTCACTCGTACTTTTCATGCTGCGTTGGCGTGAAACCGGGCAGACGGACGACAGCCGCTGCATGTAAAGGCATCAACAGCATCTACACACTCAGAAACATAGAGGTACGAGACAGGAACATTTCTGTACGTACATTTTTCACAAATGTTCCCTCAAAAGTACAATATTGGTCTTTATGAGGCCAGAAGTACCTTTATACTATGAAAAAGGCTCCAAAGTAATATAAAGTACACATTTGTACCATTCCAACCCTAAGGGTACCTGCAGCATTGAAACATGTGTGTAGCTTGTACAATAACTATAAATAGCAGTACTTCTAAACAGTAGTATAATTATAGTTATTATATTATGATTTTCATAATAATCATAGTAATAATTATATGTATAATTATATATGTGTTTGGCCTAATATTTCTATAATAATTATTCATTTATTATTAGCATCTTTGATTGTTGTCATAATCTCTATTTTATTGACTTTTATTCATCATCTTTAATTGGTTTAATTGTACTTTATTAACTCATACAGCTTGATAAGGTACAAAAATGGACCATGAAGGTACAGAAATGTCTTTCAGAAAGGACCCCCCCCAGCAACAAGCTTTGGACCCTTTTAGGTACAAACTGGTTCCTCTGTTTCCGAGTGTGCAGATATGAATGATGCAAACGGTAAATTCAGAGCTGACAGGAGCGCTTCAGTTTGTTGATGGGAGTGATTACTGATTAATGGAAAAATACTTTTGAACCAAATAATCAATTTTTGTTAATAAATAACGGGAGAACTTACAGAATATCCCTTTACATATCACCAGTATTCACTTTACATTTACAAAAATAAATGTAAACGAAAAAAGAAAAAGCCAGAATAACTTTTTATTCTCTTTATTATTATTATTATTATATTATTTTATTTTTTAATTGTATGTTCTATTTTATTTACATTTCTGATTTCTGAAGTGTAATTTTCTTTTATCTTTTGTATGAATCTTTGTATGGACTCCAGGAAGAATAGCAACAGCATCTTGCTGTGGCTAATAGGGATCCACAATAAATACAAATACAAAAAAATAACTGGAAATCACTTAAACTTGTAATGGATCGAGGTTTTGTAAAATTTGCATGAGCTTGGAAACGTCCTCACTGTTTCCACGGAGACGAGACGAAACACGGTGACACACCTTTTCCAATCAAAAACTTGGGTGAAACCAAGCGGCTTTCTCGGGAATGCTGCAGGACGCACGGCCTCAGATGTTTTACGGATCGTGAAAACGTTTCGGCGTTCAGCTGCATTCACGACCCGAACGTTCAAAAAAGAGCTTCCTGGAACAGACGTGAAGAATAAACCTGGACCTCATTTCTAGTTCATACCAGCATTTACTCGGTAAAATTTCTGTATCGCTCCGACTCCTTCGGATGATATTTCGATGAGGGACGGTCCGAACCGATCCACTGGATCGGTATCAGGTTTTTAAAATTAGAACCTGTCGGATCCGAACTACAAACCTAAAGCTCAAATATTCTCTACAATATTTTGCAAATATAGAACTGTTGCCGTCGCAGCCACGCGCCTGTTTGTCACGTGACCGGAAACGTGCACAGCTGTAGTCCTGATGCAGCTTTTTTTTTATTCTTTTATTTTAGTTTTTCCATCTTTAACTCATTGACTGCCAGACCTTTTCCCAGCAGAGCTCCATATTGCCAGGATTTTTAAGCATTTTCACTGATTTTGGGAGATCCACAGAATATTGTGTACTATGCCAATACAAACACTGAATGTACCAAAGGAAAGCTTAGACTCTCTTCTTTTATCAGAAAAAACAAACATTTGTTTCTAGCTTTTTCCGTTCTTTAGTAATCTGCAGTAGAACATGGCTTTGTTGCAGCAAAAATGCTGCTTTTGACCAAAAAGCTGAGAAAACGAGCTTTAAATGCTGCAGAGCTTCAAGTGGAAAAGATATTTTTACTTTAGTAACACCTTCATCATCTGATCAGCTGTTTACTTCTATGAAACAACAAATACAACACTGAGAAAAGAGTTTGAGGCAAAATATTTACTAGCTAAATAAGCAACAACAAGTTTGTTTCACAACATTTGACAGAAACATCTCCCTCTATCCCCCCCCCTCCTTCTATTCAGACACTGCAGCTTAGGTGTGCAAGCAAACACCCCCCTGCGGGAAACACCCGCCGTCGCTGCTTGACCTACTTTCATTTCACTGCTGTAACTGATCGTGTCACGATCAGTTTTTCCACAAACTTTCCTCTCACGTCCGCCGTCTAAACTGCTAACAAGCGGTCGCCATGTCCCCCCCGCCCCGCCCCCCCGCGACAGAATCGAGCACACTTCCTGTGCTAACAACAAAGGCGCCATAGAAGCACGTCACTTCCTGGAAGGTTTTTGTCAGCTTGTCTGACATCGCCATCTGCTGGATGAGCTGAAAACTACAGAAATAAAGACGATCAGCACTTGGTTCTCTGACAAGCTCTGACAGATTAAAAACAGCCCCCCCCCCCCCGATTAAAACCCGCAATTCACGTTTAAACACGCAAATGCAGCCGGTGAGTTAATAAATGAAGAAAAAAAAAAGAAATTAAACAGGCGCTTAATCTCTAAATACATTTAATAAACACACAAAAACGGCGCTCTTACGTGCACTTTCATCCATCCGTGCACGTTTTTAATAAAACCATCCATTCCTGCACCGTCTCACTCAAGCAGACTCGCAAATATATCGGAAAATTGATTTAAAAATAGTTTATATCATAAATTCAGTTTTAATGTGCATAACTAACCTGCAAACAAATCACAGTCCCAGGAGCAGCTGGATCCCAGGGACAACTGGAGCACCTGCTGCTAATGGACATGCAGGGGGGGGCTCTTATTCAGCCTGCAAATCTGCTTAGCAACAGAATATTCAGGTGCTGGAGGATCTCCACCTGCGCTTCCATCTTTCCTCTTTATCACGGTGGGGTGGTGCTGCTTTCCTCACGTAAAGTCGCAGTTTAAGCTCGGCACGAATATAATAACCCACCCGACCCCACCCAACCCGACCCCACCCACGGTTACGGGTTACAGCCATGTCTGCCGTGTGGAAGCACTTTCCTCTAACGAAGGAGAAAAGCAAAACTTCAGTGATGGCGACACGTTTTCCTTCTTTGTCTCGGGACCAGAACAGCTGGCGAACACGACGGTTACATCCGTGCATCATTAACAACTAAGAGAGTCACAAAAAGAATCGGATCGGTGTCGGACGATCCTCAACGCTGCTGTATCGTATCGGATGTGAAAAAGCGAAATGGAGCCGTCCCTGATTCAGATTAGTCCCGATCCGCATGCCTCCGTGATTCGTCCCGATCCGCATGCCTCCGTGATTCGTCCCGATCCGCATGCCTCCGTGATTCGTCCCGATCCGCATGCCTCCGTGATTCGTCCCGATCCGCATGCCTCCGTGATTCGTCCCGATCCGCATGCCTCCGTGATTCGTCCCGATCCGCATGCCTCCGTGATTCGTCCCGATCCGCATGCCTCCGTGATTCGTCCCGATCCGCATGCCTCCGTGATTCGTCCCGATCCGCATGCCTCCGTGATTCGTCCCGATCCGCATGCCTCCGGTGATTCGTCCCGATCCGCATGCCTCCGTGATTCGTCCCGATCCAGCATAAAAAAAAAAAAAAAAAAAAAAAAAAAAAAAAAGAAAAAAAAAAAAAAAAAAAAAAAAAGAAAAAAAAAAAGAGAGCCTCCGTATGACGGGAGTGAACGGGGCAGAAGGAGCGAGCCTCCATCGGGCATTTTCTGCAGTCTGATCGTGTTACAGAGTGCTACAGCCACCACTGCAACTGTGTCTGTGGAATGAGGAAGATGGCTGGTTTCTGAAAGATAGCAATGAGGGGGGGCCCTGACCTGTGTGTTGGTATCTGGATGGTGGTCCAGCAGGGCCTGGTGGGGTCGTTCGGCCTTTCGGCGGCGAGTCCAGGCAGCATCTTCCATTCAGGTTTTATTTTAACTTAAAAGACGAGAAAACAAAATAACAGGACTGGAGGTGGTGGGGGCAGACACTCTTGGCAGAGGCTGGAGGGGTTCAGTCTGGCTTCTTTGGGAGCTGGGACGCACCCAGCTGCAGATCCTTAACCCCAATGAGCTGAAGTGCCCCACCTCCAAGCCACCTCACCAATGGTGCCTTCATGGCTTCAGGACATCAGAGTGCTACCAAACACGTCATAAGAGTTCGTATGGATCCCTGAGAACACAGAGTCGCAGCTAAAATGCTTCAAAACATAAATAACCCGTAAATAAATCGTTCAGCAGATTAATAGATAATAAAAAAAACAGTTACTATAAAGGTCCAAAAGGTCCAGAAAGGAGCGGGATGAAGTAAAGCTGATTTAGTCCCGCCCCTTCTCATCGTCCGGCTCGTTGGGATTGAGAGAGAGCTGCGTGAGTCGTCGGGGGGCGGGGCATAAACCCAGCGAATCTCAGCCGGACAAGTTCTCCAACACGAAGATGCACTAACGGAGGATCTGGCGGCATTTGCCTTTATTTAGCTCAGAGTTACTGAACGCTGTGCAGATGTGATCCAGTCTGATGCGCGAGTACTGAAACAGCACGTTGCTGACGCCGAGTACACGAACTTCTACTGAACTGTAGCAGAAACGTCTGCAGACAGAACGTTAAACTGTTCAGGTGCAATCTGGGAAGTGCCCAGCTCACATATACTAAACTGTAACGCTTTGCCTTGCCGTGAATTTAAAACAAATAAAAGAAATGGAAACTTTATTGATTTATTTATTTTAGATGGCGTAGAAATATTTTACAATAAATAATAAAGTTGGTTAATTCGCTTCTACACTGCAGGTTCTCTCTTCATTTTTTAAAGCTTTATTCCTTCTTATCGTTAAATGTCTTGAAGGTCTGAAAGGCACCTATAAATGCAAAGTATTATTATTATTATTATTATTATTATTATGAAGGGTGTGAGCGATCATGGATAACATGAGGGGGAGTACGTATGGATATACACCAATGAGTCCAACTAATCCAAATTATGAAGAGGGATTTCTCTGTTGTAGCAGTCAGATATCAGTCAGATATCAGCCAGATATCAGCCAGATATCAGCCAGATATCAGTCAGATATCAGCCAGATATCAGCCAGATATCAGCCAGATAATCAGTCAGATATCAGCCAGATATCAGTCAGATATCAGCCAGATATCAGTCAGATATCAGCCAGATATCAGTTAGATATCAGCCAGATATCAGTCAGATATCAGCCAGATATCAGTCAGATATCAGCCAGATAACAGTCAGATATCAGTCAGATATCAGCCAGATATCAGCCAGATATCAGTCAGATATCAGCCAGATATCAGCCAGATATCAGTCAGATATCAGTCAGATATCAGCCAGATATCAGTCAGATATCAGCCAGATATCAGTTAGATATCAGCCAGATATCAGTCAGATATCAGCCAGATATCAGTTAGATATCAGCCAGATATCAGTCAGATATCAGCCAGATATCAGTTAGATATCAGCCAGATATCAGTCAGATATCAGCCAGATATCAGCCAGATATCAGTCAGATATCAGCCAGATATCAGCCAGATATCAGTCAGATATCAGCCAGATATCAGTCAGATATCAGCCAGATATCAGTCAGATATCAGCCAGATATCAGTTAGATATCAGCCAGATATCAGTCAGATATCAGCCAGATATCAGTCAGATATCAGCCAGATAACAGTCAGATATCAGTCAGATATCAGCCAGATATCAGCCAGATATCAGTCAGATATCAGCCAGATATCAGCCAGATATCAGTCAGATATCAGTCAGATATCAGCCAGATATCAGTCAGATATCAGCCAGATATCAGTTAGATATCAGCCAGATATCAGTCAGATATCAGCCAGATATCAGTTAGATATCAGCCAGATATCAGTCAGATATCAGCCAGATATCAGTTAGATATCAGCCAGATATCAGTCAGATATCAGCCAGATATCAGCCAGATATCAGTCAGATATCAGCCAGATATCAGTCAGATATCAGCCAGATATCAGTCAGATATCAGCCAGATATCAGTCAGATATCAGCCAGATATCAGTTAGATATCAGCCAGATATCAGTCAGATATCAGCCAGATATCAGTCAGATATCAGCCAGATATCAGCCAGATACCAGCCAGATATCAGCCAGATATCAGTCAGATATCAGTCAGATATCAGTCAGATATCAGCCAGATATCAGCCAGATATCAGCCAGATATCAGTCAGATATCAGTCAGATATCAGTCAGATATCAGCCTGTCCAGGTTTGTGAACATCAGCCTCACTGCAACATGAAACACCGGCTGTTTGAAATAACTTTGTAGCCTATCGAAAACACCTAAATGGATTTATTGCTGCAGCATCACATGGAAGTCCCGTCAGAAAATCGGAGCTTCGTCAGTGAGGTGAAACCGATCAGAACCAGGTTCTGTCGGCGGTGGAGGCGGGTCCAGAAGCTGCAGTTGCTGAGGTGTAACTGCGCGATCCGGCTGCAGTCGGACGGTTCCCGCCATGTTTGATGATCATGTGGTTAGGGCTGGGCGATATGGACCAAATATCGTCTCACGATATATTTATTTTAGATGAGGATATACGATATATCACGGTATTTTTACCCTAGTTTGTCTGAAAGTTTCATTTCATATCAAACAGCTGTTTTTAGTATTGAAACATGTTTATCGTAAATGTATCGCTGCAGTGATGGAACTGATGAAACACGGTTAGAAATGTTTGTTAGATCAAAGTCATTAAAGATAGTTGCTGGTTTTTATGATTTCTTCTTAAAAGTCTTGGGGAGGGTTGTCTTCCAGACAGTTTAAATGACAGGGGTGGGAAAATATTGATACACTAAAATATCACGATATTTTCATATGCCATTACCATATCTATATTTAAAAAACGATATTGATCTATTTTATTCATGAAATCTCAGGACATATCATCATTCTGTTTCAAAATCTCATGAGATTTCGCAAAATACTGCGAGATTTCATCGCTCTGTTACAAAATCTTGCGGTATTTCGTGGAATCTCATGAGATTTCGTAACAAAACGATGATATCTTGCGAGATTTCATTGGTAAAATAGATCGATACCATGTTTTTGAATATGGATATGGTATCGGCATATGAAAATATCGCGATATTTCAGTGTATCGATACTTTTTCACACCCATATTAAATACTAAGGTGACCCCTTTGTCGTCAGTCGAGGAGCAGCCGGGTCATTATGAAAAAATAAATCAAAAAAATTTGCACAACTAATACTGCGATACAACGATTTGTTTAAATATCATATCACTATATCGTATCGGTATATCGCACAGGTCACATTTTCCGGTGCAGTGCAGACATAGTCTGAAGTCGGACAAAGTTTCTAACCAGCATGCAACACTCCAGGACCACAATCCCTCACTTCCAGCCGGGTTGCGCTGCAGATAGCCAACGTCCAACGAGCCTTTCATATCTGTCCCTAAAGTCGACCCTTATTCTCCTAATCGCCACTTTACAGGACTGGGTACAATCTGAGAAAATAAATATACAGGAAATACAGAAAATTTGTACACCAACATACACATATAAATGTTACGTAACCAATTTACCTGGACTCAACCATCTAACACTTCCATATTTATTTGTAATTCTGTGTACAATTTTAATCGTGTCTGTTTTTGTTCTCTGTTTTTATACTTGTTTAATACTCGTTCTTTAAATCCTTTTTTAAACTGAGAAATGTTTGGACATTGTTTTAGTTCTTCATGAAGGTTATTCCATAGTTTTACACCGTATGTTGTATGACACATGCTTTTCATAGTCGTTCTCACACTTAACATCTTCATGTTTAATTTTCCCTGAGATCATATCCAACTTCACCATTAAAATCTTTATATCGGAGCTGCGGGCTGTGGTGCCCACTGAAGTTCCCGTCTGTCTGAATGCCAGGACACCCCTGGAAAAGAGGTTTTTAAAGGAATATTCCACCCACAGAATGATGTAACTTTATCTTCCACCCCCCCCTCATGGTGAGAAAGACTCTGCAGCACTTTTTTAATATCTCAAATGCAGCCGGTGATCAGGAAGGCTTCTCGTTTCCCCCCAACTTTCATATAATGGAGTTCACCGGGGTCCGAGCCAAAAAGGTCCATAAAAGTCCACAAAAACGTGTCAATATTCCTCCATACTGCTCGTCCAATGTAATCCAAGTGTCCTGAGTGGGTAGCGTCCAGAATTTACTGGAAATGACGTCATTTAATAGATTTTTAGAGACTAAACAGCAGAACATCAGTACTACATCAGTACTACATCAGTACTACATCAGTACTACATCTTACTTCCGCAAAGCGTGCATATGTGCGTTCACGAAACTACGGAAGCCAATATGGAAGTTCAATATGCGATAAAGCGTAGAAGAAGAAATTAGCTGTTTACATTGTGCTAAGAGCGACAGAGCTGCAGACAAACCGGGACAAACACAAGAGGCTCCAAGAGGGGTTGATGTTGATTTAAAACAAAGGACGCATTCACGAAGCTTTTTTATTTGAATCAGAGTCCGTTTGCTTGGAAAGTCGCTTCGTTAGGGGAGGTGTAAACGCGCAAACGGACTCTGATCCAGAACAAACAACCGGACTCGGTCCACCTGCAAACGCAGGTCTCGGTCTGATTCTTGTGCCCCAAAGACAGGAAGTGGACTACAGATGGGTCAAACGTTGGACAACGTGGGTAAACGCTACGACAACAAACACACGTGAGGGACTGCAGTAACGTATAAAGATGGTTCGTGGTCAGACGTGGAGTTACGAGGAAGCAAAAGCTTTAATGGATATTTGATCTGATGACATCACATCCAGCTGCTCGTACAGAAATAATGTGGCTTTGAGGAGGAAACAGAAGCTGTGAGAACCTTCGTGTTCGTGCGTCTTGTCCTCACCTACGTGAATCTGAAAGCAGCGCCACCTATTATATGCAAAGATGCCACCGTTTGGCAATAGTGCAACGTGAACGTGATCTCGGTCTGGAAGACCACCCCCCACCCCCACCGAACCGAGTCCCCAAACGGACCGAGACTCGCGGACTACGCTTTCTGAATGCGCCCAAAGAAAGAAACAAAAAGAGAACGCGTGATCTCATCTGCCGCGGCTTCCGTAGTTTCGTGAACGTGCATCAGCGTGCTTGCAGGAGATGTGATGTAGTACTGATGTAGTACTGATGTAGTACTGTTTAGGCTCTAAAAATCTACTAAATGATGTTGTTTCCAGTAAATTCTGGACGCTACCCACTCAGGACACTTGGATTACATTGGACGAGCAGTATGGAGGAATATTGACACGTTTTTGTGGACTTTAAGGACCTTTTTGGCTCGGACCCCGGTGAACTCCATTATATGAAAGTTGGGGGGGAACGAGAAGCCTTCCTGATCGCCGGCTGCATTTGACATATTAAAAAAGTGCTGCAGAGTCTTTGTCACCATGAGGGGGGGTGGAAGATAAAGTTACATCATTCTGTGGGTGGAATGGTCCTTTAATCTCAATGGGACTTTCCTGGAAAAATAAAGGTTAAATAAAAACGGAAAAGACGTCTCAGTTCCTGAACGGGTTGTAGGAGCTTCAGAGGTTCCTCCGGGGGAAAGCAGCTGTTCGTGTCAGGTTCATGGCCGGTTTGTTCTCTCTCAACAGAAGAAGGAGCGGGCATCTATCGTGAAGAAGAACAACGCCTACGCCGTGGCCGTGGCCAACTACGCGCCGAACATCACCAAGGATTCCAGCACGCTTCCCACCATCGCCAAAGGCGGCGCTGCAGATCCCAACAAGGCCAAAGCCGACAGCAAAGCCCCGGACAGCAAGAAGACGTTCAACAGCGTCAGCAAAATTGACCGCATGTCACGGATTATGTTCCCGGTCCTCTTCGGCTCCTTCAACCTCGTCTACTGGGCCACCTACTTAAACAGAGAACCCGTTATAAAGGATATGGTCCCGTCTAATTAGAGACCGGCTTCTGGTCCGGGACGAAGAGACGAACCAAATACCTCCAGCAACTGTGTACACGTACCTTTGCAGTCCTGGATTGCAGTGTGATCCCGTATCTCCGCCCTGTTTTCTACACTGTCTGCAGCACTTTTGAAAGCCTGGCTTTTGTAAATGTGTATGTATATTTATATTCATGGTTTCATGGTGACATATTGCGTGATTACTTTTACTAGAGTGCATATTACCTTGAAAGTATGTTTCCAACTACAGTATGTGGCCACTGTACATACAAATCAACTGCAGATTTAATCACATTAACATCAACACATACGTTTTATTTAAGATTACTTCTTAGTGTGTTTAATTATGCTGGTAATATCCACTATCTTTATATCACAATATATCATTTTTTCCTCTGAGTGAAATGGACTGATGATCTTTCTCTTATGTTTCTTGCCACGTAAGCGTGGCTGACTTCGTTTCTGTCCAAGCCAATGCAAAAACACACTTGTATGATATTGCTACAGTTTAAAACTTGTTTTATTGTCCGTGACTGCAGGTATGGGGCTGCCGTCAAACACCACATTACAGAGAAGACGTGGAAAACAAACGGGTGCAACGTAGAACATTTTCATCATCGTATAAGTTCACGCTTCACACGAACTGGTTCAAAGTTCAGTTCTTACAGGTTAAAATTCACAGTTTCAGTTTTGACCTCATTCAAAGTTCAGTTCATTTGATTTTTTTAAGGTTAGAAGAGAGAATTAAAGACTGGACTTTAGAAAGAAAAGACAAGTCATAGTGTTGTTAATCGCCATTAAATCAGTTTTACTAGTTATTATGTACAGTTGATTTCCTAATTTCTTACTTTTTTGCATGTTTGTCACACTTAAATGTTTCAGATCATCAAACAAATTTAAATATTAGACAAAGATAACACAAGTAAACACAAAATGCAGTTTTTAAATGAAGATTTTTATTAGTAAGGGGGAAAATCCAACCCTCCATGTCCCTGTGTGAAAAAGTGATCTTCCCCTAAACCTAATAACTGGTTGTTCCACCTTAGCAGCAACAACTGCATCAAGCGTTTGTGATAACTGGCAGTGAGTCTTCTACAGCGCTGTGGAGGAATTTTGTTCCACTCATCTTTGCAGAATTGTTGTAATTCAGCCACATTGGAGGCTTTTCCAGCATGAACCGCCTTTTAAGGTCATGCCACAGCATCTCAATGGGATTCAGGTGGGGGCTTTGACTAGGCCACTCCAAAGTCTTCATGTTGTTGTTCTTAAGCCATTCAGAGGTGGACTTGCTGGTGTGTTCTGGATCATTGTTCTGCTGCAGAACCCAAGTGCGCTTCAGCTTGAGGTCACCAACAGATGGCCGGACGTTCTCCTTCAGGATTTTTTGGTAGAAGCAGAATTCATGGTTCCATTTACCACAGCAAGTCTTCCAGGTCCTGAAGCAGCAGAACAGCCCCAGACCATCACACTACCACCACCATGTTTTCCTGTTGCTATGATGTTCCTTTTCTGAAATGCCGTGTTACTTTTACGCCAGATGTAATGGGACCTCCACCTTCCAGAAAGTTCCACTTTTGTCTCGTCAGTCCACAGAGTATTTTCCCAAAAGTCTTGGGGATCATCAAGATGCTTTCTGGCTAAACTGAGACGAGCCTTTATGTTCTTTTTGCTCAGCAGTGGTTTTGGTCTTGGAACTCTGCCATGCAGCCATTTTTGCCCCCCAGTCTCTTTCTGATGGTGGAGTCATGAACACTGACCTTCATTGAGGCAAGTGAGGCCTGCAGTTCTTGGATGTTGGATTTCTGATGGAGAACAGGTGTGGCAGTAATCAGGCCTGGATGTGGATAGAGAAACTGAACTCAGCTTTCCAAAGATGATAAACCACAGTTACTTTATCTTTTAACAGAGGGGGCAATCACTTTTTCACACAGGGACATGGAGGTTTGGATTTTTTTCCCCCTTACTAACAAAAACCTTCATTTAAAAACTGCATTTTGTGTTTACTTGTGTTATCTTTGACTAATATTTAAATTTGTTTGATGATCTGAAACATTTAAGTGTAACAAACATGCAAAAAAATAAGAAATCAGGAAGGAGGAAACACTTTTTCACACAGCTGTATGTTTTAACTGGTTGAAAATGCTACGTTCGTGTAACAGAAAGTCGATTTTGTCAAACAGCTATTTTTTTTTTAGCTCGCCTTTTCCCTAAAAATAAAAGCAAGAAAAAAAAAAGACGAAATATCATGAATGAATGTATGAATGGACGTTCTGACTCGTATTTAAATGCAGGCAGACATAATTTACAGAGAAATGTTAGATTTCTTTTTAGACAAGACATACAGACATGGAAAAATGGTTGGTTCCCTCGTTTAATGAAAGAAAAACTCACAATGCTCACAGAAATAACTTAAATCTGACCAAAGTAATAATAAATAAAAATTATATGAAAATTAACCAACAAAAGTCAGACATTGCTTTTCAACCACACTTCAACAGAATTATTTTAAAAAATAAACATATTAAACAGGCCTGGTTTGTTGCGCTAGAGTGTGCAGTGCATCGTGGGTAGTGTAGTGTAAAGATGGTCAGGAGCAGGGAAATGTTGGCAGACTGTTGCAGGAACTCATTAGCTGAATGAGTTCAAGTTCTTTACTTGGAAATGTTTTGTTCATTAAACTGGGGATGGCCGATGCCGAATTCTCTCCCGTCGATATGATACGAGTAGTTTATGGTACTTTTTCATCGATATCAATACCCATACCGATACTTTTTAACCCCTTAAAAAAATAGATTGTACAACTTGCTTACATCTTGAATGCAAGGGTAATATTAGATCTAAGTAAAACTTGAAGAAAGAAGTGCTGGGAAAAAAAATACTTTAAAAACAATGGTAAATTGTATTGATAAGTACATTAAACAAAAATAAGATTAAAAACTAGATCAAATAACTTAAATACAAGTTGAGATTATTTAAATTTGTTCAGTGGAAAATGTTCAAATATAAAATGTAATCGTGATATAAATTTACTAACAGTAGCAGCATCATGACATCTGATAGGCTACCACCATCATGTGACACAGAAGCTAGAATCTGATAGGCTACCACCATCATGTGACACAGAAGCTAGAATCTGATAGGCTACCACCATCATGTGACACAGAAGCTAGAATCTGATAGGCTACCACCATCATGTGATACAGAAGCTAGAATCTGATAGGCTACCACCATCATGTGATACAGAAGCTAGAATCTGATAGGCTACCACCATCATGTGATACAGAAGCTAGAATCTGATAGGCTACCACCATTATGTCATACAGATGCTAGAATCTGATAGGCTACCACCATCATGTGACACAGAAGCTAGAATCTGATAGGCTACCACCATCATGTGACACAGAAGCTAGAATCTGATAGGCTACCACCATCATGTGACACAGAAGCTAGAATCTGATAGGCTACCACCATCATGTGATACAGAAGCTAGAATCTGATAGGCTACCACCATCATGTGATACAGAAGCTAGAATCTGATAGGCTACCACAATCATGTGACACAGAAGCTAGAATCTGATAGGCTACCACCATCATGTGATACAGAAGCTAGAATCTGATAGGCTACCACCATCATGTGATACAGAAGCTAGAATCTGATAGGCTACCACCATCATGTGATACAGAAGCTAGAGTCTGATAGGCTACCACCATCATGTGATACAGAAGCTAGAATCTGATAGGCTACCACCATCATGTGATACAGAAGCTAGAATCTGATAGGCTACCACCATCATGTGATACAGAAGCTAGAGTCTGATAGGCTACCGCCATCATGTGACACAGAAGCTAGAATCTGATAGGCTACCACCATCATGTGATACAGAAGCTAGAGTCTGATAGGCTACCACCATCATGTGACACAGAAGCTAGAATCTGATAGGCTACCATCATCATGTGATACAGAAGCTAGAATCTGATAGGCTACCACCATCATGTGATACAGAAGCTAGAGTCTGATAGGCTACCACCATCATGTGATACAGAAGCTAGAATCTGATAGGCTACCACCATCATGTGATACAGAAGCTAGAGTCAGATAGGCTACCATCATCATGTGATACAGAAGCTAGAATCTGATAGGCTACCACCATCATGTGACACAGAAGCTAGAATCTGATAGGCTACCACCATCATGTGATACAGAAGCTAGAGTCTGATAGGCTACCACCATCATGTGACACAGAAGCTAGAATCTGATAGGCTACCACCATCATGTGACACAGAAGCTAGAATCTGATAGGCTACCACCATCATGTGATACAGAAGCTAGAATCTGATAGGCTACCACCATCATGTGATACAGAAGCTAGAATCTGATAGGCTACCACAATCATGTGACACAGAAGCTAGAATCTGATAGGCTACCACCATCATGTGATACAGAAGCTAGAATCTGATAGGCTACCACCATCATGTGATGCAGAAGCTAGAATCTGATAGGCTACCACCATCATGTGATACAGAAGCTAGAATCTGATAGGCTACCACCATCATGTGATGCAGAAGCTAGAATCTGATAGGCTACCACCATCATGTGGTACAGGAGCTAGAATCTGATAGGCTACCACCATCATGTGACACAGTAGTCAGAATCTGTCACAAACTGCAAACTGCTGTCGAAGTATCGACTCCAGAGTATCGACATGTCCATCCCTAAGTTCAACATTTACAAAAAAAAATTAACGTGTTTGCGTTCGGTTTTAAATCATTCATGCACAACACATTTTACACTTCAAGACAGTGCAGAAACAACTAGTCAACTAATCAGTTTAAAATACTGCATGATGAAATTGAAGTAATGAACCACTAGAGGGTGCTAAAGCCCCCACGGTTGCTGCGATCACCTGAGCTCTGCCGAGATATCAGCAAACGGAAAACCTATTTACACACCAGCAGACACGAGGAAACTTTCGTATTTATCCAGGGTCACGTTTACCACAATATTACGCAATGTCCAAAATTTACTCACTGTTTTTGATTTGTTTTTTTATTCTTAGATGTCCATTTTTGATCCACAAAACCAAGCTAACACTTGAACATGTTAAAAACAGCCAGGCTAACAGAAAAAAAAACAATATAACAGTCATCCTCAAAATTATTCATACCCCTCAGTCAAAGTAAAGGTTAAATGAACAACAGCAATTCAAATAACAAGAAACTAAAAAAACCAATAATAAATAAAAATTTACAAAATTATAATTTAGTCAAATAAAATATTGCTCTTGAGTTATGCTTGGAAATAATAGTTGAAAATAAAAATATCCCAGAGCATCTTTCCCATTTACATGGACCAACATACCTGTCAGCAGGTGCAGACGTCTGATTGGACGTTACAGAAAACACCTGATTGCAGTTATTGAATCAAAATGTTGCTCAACAACATTTTAGCTTCAGACCCCCATCATGCTTGTTTACTTGTTTTATTTTTTTTGTGTTTTTTTAATATAAATTTCTTTCAAACCACAATTTAAAATCAATGTCAGGATTTTCATAGAATTTTTATTTATTATTATTTTTATCAATTTGAACTTATTTCACTGACAGATGATTTAATTGGAGAGTATGAATAATTTTGAGGACGACTGTGAATGTTTCAAACAGGCTAAAATGCTAGTTGAGGCAGTAAAGACAAGCGATACTTCTCTGGATGTTTGTGACCTTAGAAAATTTCTTTCACATCAAATAATGTTTAGAAATAGATTTAATGAAGAAAACGATGCATTAATGACAGAGAAAAGGTGAAAGGTAGAAAAAGACGGTGAAGAAATAGAAGCATATATTATTTTAATTAATTGATTAGTTGATTTAATTACAATAGTTTATTTGTTTATTAATCAAGGTTTGTGCAAATTCGTTTTAAAAATGTGTCCTTGATGCCTGTTGTTGCAAATTTGTGACAGTTCACATCTGGCCTTTGTTTGTTTTTAGTTTTTTTTTTATTTAATATTTCATTTAATTTGTTTTTTTTTCCTTTTATTCTGTTTTATTTATAAATGTATTTTCATAATATTTGTTTATTATGAATATTTAGTTTATTATAATTTATTTTATATTTAAGCATATTTTATGCCACTCTATTCTTTTGTTTAGTTCTTTTTTTTACTGATTATTTATTTTTTATTTATTTATCTATTTATTGTATTTATGTATTTATTTATGTATGTATTTATTTATTTATTTTTATTTTTTATTGCTTGTATAGCATTTTTTATTCAATATTTAATTTAATTAGTTTATTTTTATTCTGTTTTATTTATTAATGTATTTTCATATTATTTGTTAATTATTTTATTATTTATATTTTTTTCTAATTTATTTTATATTTGAGCATATTTTATCCCACTCTAGTCCTTTGTTTAGTTTTTTTTCCTGATTATTTATTGATTTATTTTTGTATTTATCTATTTATTTATTTATTTATTTATTTATGTATATATGTATGTATGTATTTTTATTTTTTATTGTTTGTTTAGCTTTGGGGCTAAATGAGCCATATTCAGAGCTCAAATGATAACGATAAATAATATATCTAGTTGTTGTTTTTTAACTTTGTGCATTTGGGGGGAAAACATCTCAATATTTATTTGAAATTTTTGGTTTCTTATGGTGTTTTATAGCTATTAAAACAAAGAGGTTTTCTATGACATGTAAACAAAATGATCATGTTTGACTCCCTGAATTACAGAAATGTTTTCTATAAACAATCTGAGTGAATTTTACATGAACTTCAGCCTCATACCAGCAGTCATACACAGTGTTAATCTTTCTCTTATGATTATATGATTTTGCTACAGATTTTGATTAATCTAACTTTTTTTTTTTTGCATGGAAACAAAATCAAAAATTTTGATGAATTATTAAACCTTTTATCGTCATAAGATATATTTCACAGTTCGTCTGACATCCAAAAAGAAACTTAAACATTCCAGATAAAGTGATTGTTTACAAGGTGGATGCTTGATTCAGCACAATTTATCATTAACCGTATGATTTTATTTATTTAGATCTAAACTCTTTGTCATGTTTTTGGAAGTTGGCATCAGTTTAAATTTCACTGTAAAAAAAACAAATAAATGATGGGTGTATTCTGTAAATTTAGCTTTTTGTAGTTGAAAAGAAAAAGATTGAGAAGGTGTTGAAAGCTTCACTGTATTTTAAGTCCTGAGTGTGAATATATTACCAACGTTTGGCTCATTCCATTCTTTAAATGTGTAACATTTCATTTTCTATCAGCTATCAATGATTTATGATACCAGAAAGGTTTTATTACAATTGTGGGAGCTCGCAGGACCTCTGACAGCATCTACTCAAACTCTTTGTGAAGACATGAGTTAATTAGCCGACCGAGCAACATCTCAGGTACTTACCATGATAGAAAATCCCCAAAAGAGCCCAAATAAAAGGTATTTTAACAGAACATTTTGTCTTGTTTTAACAGTTCGAGCGTTAACGAGCTAATCGCTGCTGCTTTAGGAACACAGAGCGGTGATCGAAGCCCTGCTGACAACCAGAGCTGCGATGCTGCCAGGAACGATCAGCACCACAGTGTTGGTAGCAAAAGGCCCGCGGCACTGAGCCGGGTCGCTCCAGTTTCCTCCCCACCCTCCTCGGTCCACAGCTGACCCGCCTGTCCACTCAGACTGCACAGAGATCAGAGCTGATGGATGTGGGGGGGTGGGGGGGGATACACCACAGCTGAGTTGCTTACATACATGTCATGAAATCTTCATAATTGAGGATCATTTACAGTTTTTGTAAACGTCAGATTGGGGCGTTTGAGTGTGAGTCAGACTTCAGGACAGTTTAAGTGAACGCGATGAAGAAGCTGAGCGGGAGTTTAAAGCTCTTAGATGTGAAATGCTGTCGCTGATTTCAGGATCAGAACATCTACAGAGGTCAGAGAAAGACGACGACCAGCCTCGGCTCGGGTTCCTGCCTTTATCCCGTTAAAACCTGCAGCTCCAGAGCCAAAACTGGTCCACTATGGTGGGGGTTTTCAACAGGGGGTCGAGACTAGGGATGCACCATGTTGGAATTTTGGCCGATATCTGATATGCCAATATTTTAAAACTCATGTGGCCGATAACCGATATCGATATTAAAGCTGAAAAACAGTAGGCAGTCATTGCAAATAGCAGTTTTGTTGTCTGTTTCCGACACTTTTAATGAAAACTGGTGGGAACAAATATCGATACACTGAAATATTGCAATATTTTCATATGCTGATATCGAATCAATATTTGAAAATGCAGTATCGATCTATTCTACTGACAAAATCTCACGAGATTTCATGAATTCTTGCAAGATCTCATAACGGAACGATGAAATATTGCAAGATTTCATAAATAAAATAGATCTATATTGAGTTTTTAAATGTCAATACGATATCAGCATATGAAAATTTTGCGATATTTTAGTGTATCGATATATTTTCCCACCCCTAGTCTTTAGAAGTTTTAGAGTCTGTAAAAGAGAAATTTTGGAGGAAGTTTTTTGTTTGTTTGTTTGGACTTTAGAAACAGCGGCCTGATCGGTTAAATATCGATTAAATATCAGTGGGGTGGCTGATGTCCAATACTCAGTTTTAAGGCCGATACCGAAAGGGGGCCGATTATATCGTGCATCCCTAGTCGAGACCTTCGTGTAGGTCGCATGATAAGTTCAGGGGGTCGCCAGATCATGGTGAAAAACAAATAGAGGCGACATTTATCAATGTGGGGGCTGTTAATCTTAAAGGAATAGTACACCCACAAAATGGTGGTCCTTCATCTTCTTCTCATCCTCATGCTGAGCAGGACTCTGGAGCACTTTTTAATATCTCAAATCAGTAATGTCTTTTAAGTCATTACTGATCCCAAACAGTCTCTAACTGCCATTAAACAAAGCTGCTACAGCAGTTTGAAAGTTCACATGCATTGTTTTGTCCATTCAGGGACACCGTAGTAAAAATGGTGGATCAAATATGGCAGCCTCCATATGTGCACCCCCCAGCAAGTAGATATAAATGACTCATTCTAGGAAAATAAACATATAACAGCTGTTCTAGTGCAGCGATTACACATCAATAGAAACACAGTTTTGAATTATATATCACATTTTTCTGCCATTGACCTTTGATTTTTTACACACTGTACCTTTAAGTAACACCTTAAAAAGACCATAGAAGGAGATAGTATGGACACAATGGCCCCCCACTTTCACCCACCAGCCCTCATCCACCACCACGACACCCTCCAATTGAAGCCACAGGGAGAGACGCCACTGCTGCATTTACGTTCAGGCATGTAAGCGACAGTGTGGTGATGTTTGCACATACGTGTCACCATGACAACACACCCAGCAACAGCACAGAGCTACAAGATAAGTTTCCTTTTTTCAACCTGGACCTTATTTCTAGGAGTTTATACGTGCATTTACTCACCGGTAAAGTTTCTGCATCTCTTTGAGTCCTTGATATTACATCGTTGCCCTTTGGTGTACATCCAGGAAAAAGGCGGAGACGGGGCAGCCTCTATATAAGATTATCTGCAGTAAAACTCCTTCATTTCATCAATACTTTGAGTAGAATGAAGGAACAAATGAGTACTATTGTCCTGTGAGTTCAGAGTTTCTCTAATTGTGTTTTTGGTGTCTGGGTAGCAGCTGCTCGTCTCAGCTGTTCTACGGAAACGCATCGTGAACCCGCAGCCCTGAAAAGTGTGTAGAACCCTGATAACTAACAGAAAGCTAAATCTGGACTCACAGGACAATAGTACTCATTCATTCATTCTACTTAAAGTATTGATGAAAATCAAGTTTTGCTGCAGATAATGTCTAATACAGTGGCTGCCCCGTATCTCCCATTAATGAGGACGTAAACCGAAGGGCGACTCAGCGTCATATCTTCCGTAGGATTCAAAGTGATGCAGAAACTTTACTGGTGAGTAAATGCACGTATAAACTCCTAGAAATAAGGTCCATGATGGGGAAAAAGAAAGTTATCCTTCAACAGTTGTGATTGTTCTTCTTTTTTTCATCTTCATTATGTTTCTGTTGATTAATAAATAAAACAACCACACGTGGAAGAAGTCGCCATGACAACTGTTGTCTCTTGTAAACTGCCAAAAAGCCTTCGCAAGCTTGTCGTCAGTATTTTAGCCTAGCTAGCATGGCTAGTCTGGCTAATGTTACGAACAAATGTGTAATTTGTATATTTGTGAGTTTTCTTCTCCGAGTCCTGTCGCTCTCCGGAGGTTGTTGTTGTTGTTCCCTTTTCTCTGGTCCTTCCTCAGCAACTCAGCATCTGACACCCCTCTCTGTGAATGGCTAGATTCATACCCACGACCCATCTTAATGTCCACTACCCCTCGTTACGTCCACTACCCCTCGTTACGTCCACTACCCCTCGTTACATCCACTACCCCTCGTTACATCCACTACCCCTCGTTACGTCCACTACCCCTCGTTACGTCCACTACCCCTCGTTACATCCACTACATATCGTTACGTCCACTACCCCTCGTTACATCCACTATCCCTCGTTACATCCACTATCCCTCGTTACATCCACTACCCCTCCTTACATCCACTACCCCTCGTTACGTCCACTACCCCTCATTACATCCACTACCCCTCGTTACGTCCACTACCCCTCATTACATCCACTACCCCTCGTTACGTCCACTACCCCCCTCGTTACATCCACTACATATCGTTACGTCCACTACCCCTCGTTACATCCACTACCCCTCGTTACGTCCACTACCCCTCGTTACATCCACTACATATCGTTACGTCCACTACCCCTCCTTACATCCACTACCCCTCGTTACGTCCACTACGCCTCGTTACATCCACTATCCCTCGTTACATCCACTATCCCTCGTTACATCCACTACCCCTCGTTACATCCACTACCCCTCATTACATCCACTACCCCTCGTTACGTCCACTACCCCTCTTTACGTCCACTACGCCTCGTTACGTCCACTACCCCTTCGTTACATCCACTATCCCTCGTTACGTCCACTACCCTTCGTTGAATCCATTATCCCTCGTTACATCCACTACCCCTCGTTACGTCCACTACCCCTCGTTACGTCCACTACGCCTCGTTACATCCACTATCCCTCGTTACATCCACTATCCCTCGTTACATCCATTATCCCTCGTTACATCCACTACCCCTCGTTACGTCCACTACCCCTCGTTACGTCCACTACGCCTCGTTACGTCCACTACCCCTCGTTACGTCCACTACCCTTCGTTACATCCACTATCCCTCGTTACGTCCACTACCCTTCGTTACATCCATTATCCCTCGTTACATCCACTACCCCTCGTTACGTCCACTACCCCTCGTTACGTCCACTACCCCTCGTTACGTCCACTACCCTTCGTTACATCCACTATCCCTCGTTACGTCCACTACCCTTCGTTACATCCATTATCCCTCGTTACATCAACTACCCCTCGTTACGTCCACTACCCCTCGTTACGTCCACTACGCCTCGTTACATCCACTGTCCCTCGTTACGTCCACGACCCCTTGTTACGTCCACTACCCCTCGTTACATCCACTATCCCTCGTTACATCCACTATCCCTCGTTACATCCACTACCCCTCGTTACGTCCACTACCCCTCTTTACGTCCACTACGCCTCGTTACATCCACTATCCCTCGTTACATCCACTACCCCTCGTTACGTCCACTACCCCTCGTTACGTCCACTACCCCTCCTTACGTCCACTACGCCTCGTTACATCCACTGTCCCTCGTTACGTCCACTACCCCTCGATACGTCCACTACATCTCGTTACGTCCATTACCCCTCATTACATCCACTACCCCTCGTTACGTCCACTATCCCTCGTTACGTCCACTACCCCTCATTACATCCACTACCCCTCATTACGTCCACTACCCCTCATTACATCCACTACCCCTCGTTACGTCCACTTCCCCTCGTTACGTCCACTACCCCTCGTTATGTCCACTATCCTCGTTACATCCACTACCCCTCATTACATCCACTATCCCTCATTACATCCACTACCCCTCGTTACATCCACTACCCCTCATTACATCCACTACCCCTCGTTATGTCCACTATCCCTCGTTACATCCACTACCCCTCATTACATCCACTACCCCTCGTTATGTCCACTATCCCTCGTTACATCCACTACCCCTCATTACATCCACTATCCCTCATTACATCCACTACCCCTCATTACATCCACTACCCCTCATTACATCCACTACCCCTCGTTACATCCACTACCCCTCGTTACGTCCACTACCCCTCGTTAATTCCACTGTCCCTCATTATGTCCACTACCCCTCCTTACATCCACTACCCCTCGTTATGTCCACTACCCTTCATTACGTCTACTACCCCCCGTTAAGTCCACTACCCCCGTTACGTCCACTACCCTTCGTTGCGTCCACCTGCCCCGTTAAGTCCACTACCCCTCGTTACATCCACTATCCCTCGTTGTGTCCACTAACCCTTCATGCAAAGAGGAATTGGGAAACTACTACCTTTTCGGGACACGCAAAATTTAGGAGTAGATCTTTAAAGGGCTAGGGGGTGTATTGGGACGCAGCCAGTGTAAAATTGTTACCTGCAGTACAGTCATTGCTGCATCTGAGATCCACTCACAGATGAAAACAGAAGAAGTTTGGCCACTGACAGCCACCATCCATTCAGAACTGAGCTCGGTATGTTGCTATCTGAAGCTACGCCCACCGCTAACATTAGATGTCAGCTAATGTGCTAATGTCAGCTAATTTAATGTGTCCTAAACCACTAAACTTTTGTTCTAGTGTGTGAAGTCTAAATGGTTTTTGCTTAGGACCATTATTTCCACAGCATGATACTACCACCACCTCGGTTCACATTGGGTTTTTTTGTTGCTATGTTGATGGATTTCCATCACATATGTTTCCAAATAGCGCAGTATCAGTCTCAGACCAGAATACCTCCAATTACAAGTGTGGAATTGCATTTTGGTGAATTTCCAACATTTTTTGGGCTTTTTGTTTGTTTTTTCTTTGAGCATTGGCCACTTTTCCATCAGGCCCAGCTTTATAAAGCATAAAACTTAAAAATGTGGAATAAAAAGGCACTCCAGTGTTTGTTGTGGAGCATTGCAGCTCATTCAGGGTTGTAGTCTGCCCTTTTCTTGGCAGCTTCATGTGGTGTCACATCAGAATAGGTTATAAGTACCAGCAAATACTGTGGCTTTCACGTGTATGTTGATGTACATATAGGATACATCAAAAAAGGAGGTAATTATTAGTATATTTATTGTGTGTAAACATCTTAAAAATAAATAAATGTGAAAAAATCAGTTGTTCAGGGGATGTGAAGCAAAGAATCTAAGCAAAGGGGGAAAAATGCTCTCAGACATGACCGCAATGTTTTATATTTCCAAAAGCCAACGTTTGCTTTTGACTAAAGAAAAAGACAATTAATAAAATGCAGTCACGAAAGCAAAAGTCTGACATGAAAAACACAAACAAGAAGGAGCGAGGAGAGAAAAACAATAAGAAGAGAGATTTTTAAAAATGATTGCTTGACAGGCAGAAACTGGGGCTAATAGAGGCTTATTATCTCTGGTTGCACAAAGAGGGGAAGCAGTAATCTATTCATGTGCAAGAGGCAGCTTGGTTGTCATAGCAACTGATATCCATTTTTATCCTTCATCTAACGGGCGGAGTGGGCGGGACTTCCGACTGTCACTCGTTTCAAACGTTTTTTTTTTTTTAAATAAATAAATAAATACATAAATATGACACGTTTATGTATGCTTTGAAACGTTTTAAACATTCTTTACATTATAAATCCAGGGCGATAATTAAGCAGTACCATTAAACAAAGACTCTTTCTTATCTTTAAATTTACTCCACGTTTTATTTCATTTAGTAAAGCTCTGATATTCACTTTCAATTCATTAAGGTTTCTTAGAAACACACAAACTGATGTTACTGTAGGATTTAATCTTCGTTTTTGTTTTTATTATCGCTGTTTTAACGAGAAGGGGGAAAAATACTGCATTTCCCACAATTCCTAGCATCTGAGCTGTCATCCAAGATGTCAGCACCCGGAGAACTCACACACCGGGGTTAACCGGATTATTTAGTCAGTAATTTTTAACATTTGTCGTATTTTCTTGGCTCTTCGGAGCATTTCTCCGGTTCTCCGCCATGTGTCCGTTTCTCCCTGTTTTGCTGTGAGACGTTGGTGAAGTTCTCGCGCCGCTAGCTAGCTGCTAGCTGACATGCTAGCTGCTGTAAACATGTTTTCCGCGGTGAAACGGTCCGGTGTTCCGTCACTGAGGCGACTTTTAGAGTTTAAAATGTGCAGGAGGAAACTTCAGAGCAGCAACGTGAGCTACACGGTGTTCAGACACAGCTGGATGAGAAGCCTGCCCGTGTTCAGCAGCGCGAGGAGGATGAGCAGCACTCACGGAGACAAGGTAAAACAGATGTACCCTTACCAAGAAGTACTATGCAAGTATGCTTTCAGTATACTAAATTCTAACTTTAAATAAGACAGTATACTTTTAATTTACTATTTATGTACTTGTCAAAAATATACTTAACCAAGTTTACTTGGCATTTACTCATACTAGAAGTTTAACATATTCAGCTTATACTTATATTTAAACTTTTGAACATTATACTTTAATAGTAGTGCATTCATAGTACATTTTCAAACATACTGGTCTCTTTGATCAGTTTATATGTTACTGGACCATTTGGTGGACTCAAATAAAACACCTGAATCTATTTTTGACAGAAATTTTGTAATATTTTTTTTTACTCAGCATTAAAGGTGAAGTAGTACTATAGTAAGGTAATTTTCAGTATATTTGTATATTATATATAACAGTGTACTATAAGTGTATCATCAGTGAACTCATAGCAAACCTAAAAGGTTAGGTCGACTACTTTCTTAAACCAAAAAGGCATCAAGAAGTTTACGGCTAGAAAACTAACAGTATACATAGAAGAATACTTTTAGTATACTTAAAAGTGTACTTTGTAGAAGTAAAAGAAAGCTTAATGTTTTAGTACGAGTAAACTAATAGTATACATAGTTCACTGTCAGTATACTTAAAAGTGTATTCACTCGGTCAGAGCAGAATGTGTGAGATTATTAATCATGTTTTGGGTAAATACTGTTAGTCTTTTATTTCTTATGTTGTTTTGAAATCCTAAAATTGTCATTTAATTTAATTTTTATTTCATTCCGTACATGACCAAACGAGAAATATTACCAACCAAAACAATATAATATAATTAATGCACCAAAAGTGATAATAAATACAGTAGATAATGATAATAATAAAAACACACACACACACAAAAAGAAAATAGATAAGTAAATAATAAAAAAATGTACATTTATCAGTTTCATGTACAAAAAGGAGTGGGAAGAAGTACAAAAACTTATTCAATCCCACCCTTTTTCAAAAAAATAAATATCCATATACCGTATTTTCTGGACTATAAGTCACACCTTTTCCAGTTTGGTTGCTTGTGTGACTTATATACCAAAATTTATACAATTTAACATATTTTTGATTTTTAATTCATATTGACTGACGTGAGCCAAGTAGTAAATATTACCGTCTAATGTCAAAAGAGCTTTAGGCCTGTGATGATATTCCGCTCCAAGGGCAAAAATCCCAAATAGCCTCATCTCAGTGAGAGGAGTTCATTTTGGACATCTGCCTGTGCGGTGGAACAGATCCTCAAAAAACACGTTTATCCTTCTTTGTGATGTTTATGATCATTTACAGGCGTTAACTTTGGAATTGGACGGATTGGGTCATTTTTAGCGGGAACAAGTAGGATATGAAAAATCCTAAAATCACCTTATTTTAAATAAATAAATGCGACTTATAGTCTGGTGCGACTTATATGTGGTTTTTTACTCTTAACGATGCTTTTTTTGACTGATGCGACTTATAGTCTGGAAAATACGGTACATTGATCACAGTCTTCCACTTCATGATTATTATTTGCCAATTAGAATGACCAAAATCCAAATAAAACAACTAAATATATGCATATGTATGTATCTCCACAAATACACACACATTTCGCATGCATACATCTACAAACCACTTTACATGCCTGTCCACCTTATTCTCTCCTATACCTCATAAAAATAAATTGTTTATATAGTTTTTTAAAGTGATAAATGTTCTTACTTTTTTAAAAACTCTGTATTCAGACTACTCCACAATTTTGTTCCACATACAGAAATACAAAAACCCTTTTCTTGTTCGCATCCTTATGATTTTAAATCCCAAAATATTTCTTGTATTGTTTTTTTTTTCTTTAAAAGTAAATAGACTTTGTATATTTAGAGGTAATAAATTGTTTTTTGCATTAAATTAAATTTGTGGTGTCAGCAGATCTATAAATTTTATCAATTTCACTCTCTTATTGAGTTAAATCTTCTGTCTGAGACGCTGTCTGAGATCACGTGTCTTTGTCACCCAGTTTTATCCGTGAAAACTTGTTTCTAAACGTCCGAGCATCAATTCACGCACAAAAATGAGCCGTTTTGATATTTATAAAATTGTTCTTGTTTAAAGGATCTGTTCTCCCAAAGTAAGAACTGGTTTTTCTCTCCATGAGGGATTGAAATGAGGGTTTCACGTCTCTGAGGGACTCAGGTCCAGCTGTCTTCTGATTCATCTCTAGGATTATAATCTGATCCGGGTGAGATGCTGTCCGTCATTCACCGCTGCTTTCCGTTTGTTTTTAAGGATCCAGTTGACCTGTCCAAGTTCCCCGTGGACCGAATCAGGAATTTCTGCATTATTGCTCATATTGATCATGGAAAAAGCACTTTGGCTGACCGGCTGTTGGAAATGACAGGTAGGTTTTTGGGGATGCACAATATAATCAGGCCCCCTATCGGTATCGGCCTATATCGGCCTTAAAGGAATATTTCACCCACAGAATGATGTATTTTTATCTTCCACCCCCCTCATGGTGAGAAAGACTCTGCAGCACTTTTTAATATCTCAAATGCAGCCGGCGATCAGGAAGGCTTCTCGTTTCCCCCCAACTTTCATATAATGGAGTTCACCGGGGTCCGAGCCAAAAAGGTCCATAAATGAACTAGTCCTTTAAAACTGAATGTCGGACATCGGCCACCCCACCAGTATTTAAACAATCAGCCCGCTGTTTCTAAAGTTAAAAAAAAACTTCTTCCTCCTCTTCTTCTTCTTCCCTTTTTTTTTTCAAAAACGTCATTTTTTACAAACTTTAAACTTCTATAGACTAGGGGTGGGAAAAAATACCGATACACTGATATATCGCGACATTTTCATATGTTGATATATCAATGGACCTACTGTGAAGCTTTATCTACTCCATTATTATTATTATTATTATTATTATAATCATATTCACATTTAAAACACAGTATCGATCCATTTTCCTAATGAAATCTCGCAATATTTCATCGTTCTGTTACGAAATCTTGCAAGAATTCACAAAAATTTTGCGATATTTTCATATGCTGATATCATTGACATTTAAAACCCTGGTATTGATCTATTTTACTAACGAAATCTAGCAATATTACATCATTCTGTTACGAAATCTGGAGAATTTACAAAAACTTTGCGATATTTTTATATGCTGATATCATACTGCGTTTTAAATGTCAATATCGATCTATTTCACTTACAGAATCTTGTCATATTTCATCGTTATGTTACGAAATCTCGTGAGAATTCACGAAAATTTTGCGATATTTTTATTTGCTGATATCATATTGACATTTAAAACGCAGTATTTACTAACGAAATATCACGATATTTCATAGTTCTGTTACAAGATCTAGCGAGAATTCCCAAATTTTGCGATATTTTTGCTGATTTAAAAAACGCTGTATTGATCTATTTTACTAACGAAATCTCACGATATTTCATTGTTCTGTTGCAAAATCTCGCAAGAATTCACAAAAATTTTGCGATATTTTCATATGCTATTATCATTGACATTTAAAAACCTGGTATTGATCTATTTTACTAACAAAATCTAGCAATGTTTCATCATTCTGTTACGAAATCTCGATAATTTACAAAAATGTTGCGATATTTTTATATGCTGATATATTGACATTTAAAACGCAGTATCGATCTACATTTTACTTACGAAATCTTGTGATATTTCATTGTTCTGTTACGAAATCTCATGAGAATTCACAAAAATTTTGCGATATTTTTATTTGCTGATATCATATTGACATTTAAAACGCAGTATCGATCTATTTTACTAACAAAATCTCGCGATATTTCATAGTTCTGTTACAAGATCTAGCGAGAATTCACAAAAATGTTGCGATATTTTTGCTGATTTAAAAACGCTGTATTCTATTTTACTAACGAAACCTAGCGAGAATTAATGAAATATCGTGAGAGTTTGTAACAGAACGATGAAATCTCGCAAGATTTTGTATGTAAAATAGATTGATACCGCCTTTTAAAATATCGAGCTGACATTGGCATATGAAAATATTGCGATATTTCAGTGTATCGATATTTTTTCCCAGCCCTAATTGACTGATTGATTTTGAATTTTAACTGAAGAATGCAGGTGTCAGATGCAAAAAGTAGACATGAATCTTGTCTGGGTGATTTATTGAACATATAAAAATACTTAGAAAGCAAAAGAGAGAAAGATCACTGAAGTTTAATGTACAAAATAGAAGGTACAATGTTAGAAATGAACCTTTCTCCAAAGCTGGGAGGTGGAATTTATCAGTGTATGTTGGGACAGCTTGAATCGTACTATAGCAGCTGGAAAAGTCCTGGAAAATGATTTCATAAGAGAGTGGGAACCCTGCACTCAACGTGCCCCTGCTGATTTAAATATGCGACATGTGCAGACTCTGACATGAGCAAATGGTGTTTTTCCGGATGCACTGAGCGTAAATGTGACCCGACAGGTGCCATCGCGAAGACGGAGAAGAACAAGCAGGTTCTGGATAAACTCCAGGTGGAACGTGAGAGAGGGATCACAGTCAAAGCCCAGACGGCGTCTCTGGTTTACAGCCACGAGGGACGGCAGTTCCTCCTGAACCTCATCGACACGCCGGTACGTCCTCGTCCGGGTCGGTGCAGTTGCAGGGTTCCCACACGTCCTGGAAAACCTGGAAAACCTGGAAAATGACAGAACATTTTTCCAGTCATGGAAAACACGGAAAATGAGGAAAAAAAGTAAAAAAATATTTTTCCCTCCACTTCGTCTCTGCTTCGTCTCTGCTTCGTCTCCGTTTCGTCTCCGTTTCGTCTCTGCTTCGTCTCTGTTTCGTCTCCACTTCGTCTCCACTTCGTCTCTGTTTCGTCTCTGCTTCGTCTCTGCTTCGTCTCTGTTTCGTCTCTGCTTCGTCTCTGTTTCGTCTCTGCTTCGTCTCTGCTTTGTCTCTCCTTCATCCCCACTTCGTCTCTGTTTCGTCTCCACTTCGTCTCCACTTCGTCTCTGTTTCGTCTCTGCTTCGTCTCTCCTTCATCTCCACTTCGTCTCTGTTTCGTCTCCACTTCGTCTCTGTTTCGTCTCTGCTTCGTCTCTGCTTCGCTCTCCTGCCTCTCCCCGTCTCCGTCTCTGCTTCGTCTCTGCTTCGTCTCTGTTTCGTCTCTGCTTCGTCTCTGTTTCGTCTCTGCTTCATCTCCACTTCGTCTCTGCTTTGTCTCCACTTCGTCTCTGCTTCGTCTCTGTTTCGTCTCCACTTCGTCTCCACTTCGTCTCTGCTCTGCCTCTGCTTCGTCTCTGCTTCGTCTCTGTTTCGTCTCTGCTTCGTCTCTGCTTCGTCTCTGCTTCGTCTCTGCTTCGTCTCTGCTTCGTCTCTGCTTCGTCTCTGCTTCGTCTCTTCTTCGTCTCTGTTTCGTCTCTGCTTCGTCTCTGTTTCGTCTCTGCTTCATCCCCACTTCGTCTCTGCTTTGTCTCCACTTCGTCTCTGCTTCGTCTCTCCTTCATCTCCGCTTCGTCTCTGCTTCGTCTCTCCTTCATCTCCGCTTCGTCTCTGCTTCGTCTCCACTTCGTCTCTGTTTCGTCTCTGCTTCGTCTCTGCTTCGTCTCTGCTTCGTCTCTCCTTCATCTCCACTTCGTCTCTGCTTCGTCTGTCCTTCGTCTGTCCTTTGTCTGTCCTTCGTCTGTCCTTCGTCTCTCTTCGTCTCTCCTTCGTCTTGCTTTGTCTCCCCTTCGTCTACCCTTCGCCTCCGGTTCGTCTCCATTTCGTCTCCTTCATCTCCATTTCGTCTCCCTTCGTCTCTGCTTCGTCTACCCTTCGTCTCTGCTTCGTCTCCACTTTGTCTCTCCATAATCTCCCCTTCGTCTCTCTTTTGTCTCCCCCTTCTCTCCCCTTCCTCTCCTCCTTGTCTCTCTCCTTCGTCTCCCCTTTGTCCCCGCCTCGTCTCGCCTTCATCTCTCCTTCGTCTCTCCTTCGTCTCCCCTTCATCTCCGCTTCCTCTCCTCTTTGTCTCTCCTTTGTCTGTCTTCCTCTCCTCCTTCCTCTCTGCTTGTTTGTCCTTCATCGCTGTACAAAATATCAGCTACAACTGTAGAACAAGTCTCCAAAGTTGGGGTGGAATTTATTAGTCTATGTTGTGATAACTTGACTCGTACTGTAGCAGCTGGAAAAGTCCTGGAAATGTCCTGGAAAAGTCCTGGAAAATAACTTCAAGAAAAAGAGTGGGAACCCTGGTTTGTTTCCAAGCTTCCAAGGCTTTTTTTGTGATAAACCTCTGTTTGTCGTCTTCCCAGGGTCATGTTGACTTTAGCTATGAAGTGTCCCGCTCACTTTCCGGATGTCAGGGTGTCCTGTTGATCGTCGATGCTAATCAGGTACTTCTTTTTCTTACACTGTTGTGGATGGGCTTGTTTCATGTG
>JALJCO010012358.1:2500-17500 GCA_023101725.1 Atherinomorus stipes
GTTGAGCAACATCTGACTTCCCTCCTCTGATCAGGCTGAGTAACAGCTGCAGGTGCTGTGGCAGAGCCGGCTGGCAGCGTCACGAGACATTAAATAATCCGCTCAGCTGCTTCTTGTCAAAGACTTATGATTTTAACTGTAGAAAACAATATTAACGTATTAATAACTGGCTTAATTTTTATTTCTTTTGTAAGTGACCATGGCATAAGTGCCCTTTGAGGTTGTCCAATAATTAGGCCTACTGATAATAGACACCTCGTCGGGCCCTTACATTGCATGGTTGCTGTCCGGTGCTGAATCTCACACCTTTCCACCTGAAACATTTTTGCCGTTGTTGTGGTCGCTTATGGGCTTAGTTATTTTGTTGAAAATTCTTTGGCCAAATCCAGGCCAAAGTAAATTCTGGATGCTACCCACTCAGGGCACTTGGACTACATGGGACGAGCAGTATGGAGGAATATTGACAATTTTTTGTGGACTTTTATGGACCTTTTTGGCTCGGACCCTGGCGAACTCCATTTGGGGGGAACGAGAAGTCGCCCTGATCCCCGGCTGCATTTGACATATTAAAAAAGTGGTCCAGAGTCTTGCTCACCATCAGGGTAAGTGGAAAATAAAGTTAAATCATTCTGAGGGTGAACTATTCCTTTAAGCTAGTTAACAATAATACTGTCATTGTTACCTATGCCAATCTCTTGCTATTTAGTTCATGCTAGGAATAAAGCCAGCCCTCCTTAATTTCTATAGAGGACTTGTGCTCATTATTGCTCTCCTTATAATTAAAAGAAATCTTTATTGTCACATTAAATGGAGCCAGTCAGGCCCTGACCTGCAGCTGATAGATATAATGTTAGATAAAAATATAATATACAAACAGGATTTTACACATCCAAACTCACGATAATTGTGAAACGACATAATTATCCCTCTATATATCAAAATGTATGATTGTTGCACCCCAAATTGTCCAACTGTTCATGTCATGCCTGAATATATTATTGTCAGATGAAGGATAGCATGGATGCAGGAGGAGATGCTGAAGGAAGGAAAGTAGGAGAAGCTGAAGGAGATGGAGGAGAAAAAAGCTGGAGGCTCACAGGTGACGTTGAAAGAATAAAGGTGTTAGTCATGAGATGAAGTATTGTGACAGATGTTAGGTGATAATCTGTATCAGAGCTTTCAAAGTTCAGACACCTGCATCTACATACAGTCCTCAAAATTGTTCATGCCCTCCAATTAAAGAAAAGGCTAATCACAATAGTAATTCAAATTACAAGAAACTAAAGAAACTAATAATAAACAAAAATTTACAAAATTGCAATTTAGTGAAAGAAAATATTGGTTTTGAAATATAGTTGAAAAGAATGATTAAAACAAACAAACAAAAAAAAACTGCCCCAGACATATTAGAGCACCTTTCCAATGAACAGTGGACCAAAATACCTGTCAACAGGTGTAGAAGTCTTTTTGAACATTAGAGAGATAACACATGATTGCAAAGATTGCCTCAAAGTGTTGCTCAACAAAATTTTAGCTACAGAGCCCCATCATGTTTGTTTGCTTGTTTCTTTTTTTTGTGTTCGTTTTTAATATTTCTTTCAAACCACAATTCAAAATCAATGTCATGAATTTCATTGGTATTTAAAAAAAATATTATTAGTTTTGTCAGGCTCATCTTATTTCACTGACAGATTTTTTTTTCCTTCTTTAATTGGAGTGTATGAATAATATTGAGGACAACTGTATTTTGCCAGATGAAAGACGCAAACTAGCCAGGTACAGTTTTCTATAGAGGCTGGTGAACTAAAAAGTCTGGAAAATATGTAAATGTATTATTTTATTGGTAAGAAATAGTAGTGACTAGCAGTGAGTTCATGAGCTGGTCAGGAACTTATAGTAAGGAAGGACATGAACTTGTTTATTTGGCAATATTTTTTGTCATGATTGTACTGACTTAAATTAGATATTACTTAACATAGATATTCCACCTTTTGTTACGTTTATCTTAACTGGATCAGCCACTGCTAGATTTATTAATAATACTTTATTAATAATACCCAACTCTTACTGAGGAAGGGAGGTCTGGCGTGCCAAAACAATCCCCAAAACAATTTGCATATCTAATTCCACAGTAGACACCATGTCACCACACCCCTTCTCATGTTCTTTTTTTTTTACACGATTACACTTCAGGCAAATTAGAGCTGTACAGCTCATGGAAGTAAATTGTAAAGCACTGACAACAGTCTTTTCTTTTTGTTTAACTTCTTCATTTAAAGTTTAGTAATTTTTGTGATCACTATCCTTATGACTGAAGGATATAACTGGTTTTCGATGCACAAACCAGGAAAATTTCTGTTTCTGCAAGACAATGAAGACATGTGAAGAAAAAGTCCAGGCTTGAACTTGGGCAAGAGCCACGTGTCTGCAGTGTGACTGACGTGTGCAGACCAGTGTCCATCTGCAGTTGGCTGTTATGAAAGCTGGTGATGCCTCTGGCTACAGGAAGTCACAGGTGTGATGGATGCAGGCAGAGTCATAAACCGCACACCACCCTGCCCACATCTATTACTGCTGATGGGTGGGCGTGCACACCTACACAACTAAGATAAAGAGAGGCAGAGAGAGACACAAATCTTACACTGTTGGGCTTTCAATAATAAGAAAAATAATAATGTTAATTAGTGTTTTACACTTTTTTCAGTTAAAAATCCTGTTTTAAGTAAAAAAAAACAAAAAAAAACTTTCCAATCTATTAATTAGAGTTTGGTTAATACTTCAGTTATGAAGACCATAACATGTCAGTAAAAAAAAGATTCCTTGATGTTTGAATTCAAACTATAATCTGACAAATATTGTACAAAACAGTTTCCAGCCTTATAGGGAAGTGTCTGAGAATTACCCAAATATTCACAACCAAAAATAAATAAATCAATAAAATAATAAAAAATGATTAAAATACATAAGATTACTTTGTTTTATTTCAAACCACAGATGTGTATCTTTTAAAAAGTGACCGTTACAGAGTTATTGCGTTCGTAAACATTCCATGAACTTTGATTGAACTATTTAACTTAGATGTAACACCAGTTAAAGCTATCTGTCCCACCAGTGGATAAATGCAGTCAGGATCAAGTTAAAAATTATTTAAAAGAGTCGTTAAAAGAAGGGCGGATATTTTCTCAACAGCCTCAGCCAAGCCTGATACAACCTGCTGATATTTGGGGCTGATAGTGCATTTGACCTATAATGGAGGACACGTTGAAAACTAATTTAGAGAACTCTTAAGAAAAAAAAAACGAAACAAAGCATTTTAAATATACGAAAGAGACACAGTACACTTGTAAACAAATATTAGATAGAAAAAAATTTAACATGTAATGAATACATATAAAAGAAAACGGTGCACTTGTAACGATATAAAAAAGAAACATTAAACATGTTATATTTATATATGAAAAAAAAAGTGCTGCCTATATAGATGCCTGTCTGTAAATAATGCTGAAGGGCTGTGGTGGGAGGGGGTGGTATCAGCCAACCAGCAAAAAATACATATATCTGCCTAAAATATCGGCTGGGCTAAAAACTGGTTAGGGGAAAGTCAAGGGAAGGATCGGGCCTGTTGCTTCCAGTCCTTGGTCACATGGTGAAGTCCTACAGCAGGCCAACCAATGCCTAAGACTGGTTGAATCAGACACCTAGAGACCAACTCAGGCCTGTGCTGCTCCTCCTGCTGGGCAAAGCCACAGGATCCCCTCCAAGCACACCTGGACAAAGTTTCACCAAGCAGAGAGGGAGGGACAGCTCTACTGGGTTAGACACTACTGAGAAGAAAAAGGGACATTTTTATGTATTGACTTCCCAATGGACACATTATCTGCTATTCATTGTGTTGCTATTTACCAGCTGATTGTTAATCAATACAAGGAAGAGGAAACTTTGCATGATCTATCTCCAGAAACAGATAAACAATAAAAACTAGGGCTGTCAAAAGGTTAATCCTAAATTAATCCTATTGTCAAACAAGGGATTCATTTATTCTTTAGTACTGCTATATGCAGAAAACACATTAACTTTTGTTTTATAACTTAAAGGCTAAAACCAAGCCAGAAATCTGGGAGTAGTCCAGGACTCAGACCTGAATTTCAGCTTCACATTAAGACAGTTGTGAAGTCAGCCTGTGAGGACGTATCAGCAGCATTCTGGACTAAACTGCCACCATCTGAAGGACTTAGGGAGACATGTAAGGACAGGGTTTCAGTAGTCTTAGATAAATGCAGAATTCCTGGTGAGACACCTTCCATCCTATACCAAGTATTGTCTTTCAAACACAGGAGTGTGTATGAATATACACTGTATATGTTGCCTGTCTTCCACTTGGTCTGAAAAAGATTGAAGTTGTGTGATTAATTAGGATTAATCTTTTTGACAGCACTAATAAAAACCAAAAATCTAAAGTAGCAGAACAAAATTTTGGACTTTTGTAAAGTCAACAACAAACTTTAGGTAATGTAGATAGAAACACCTTACATGAGGCATAATATGTTTCTTTTATCACAAGTGGTTTCTTGATGTGCTTTGGAAAAATAGAAATACAAAAAAATACTCTGAATGTGACCATGTATTTCCATCTGTTTACATCAGGATATTTTAGGACATACACTACTCACAAAACGTTTTTGGCTTTTTGTATTATATCAGAATGTGAGTAAAATATAACTAAATGTTCAGCGACAGCTTGAATTGAAACATTTCTCTTCATCATACTGTTCACATTTAGAAATCATTAGACAAAGATGACACCTCACACATGACAATTTATGGAGATGCTGATATCATGTGATGATTACACTACTTTTGATTCAATTCAATTCAACTTTATTTGCATACCGTCAATTAATGACAATGTCACCTCAGGGCGCTTAACAGGCAGAAAAATTCAAGTCAGATTCATAATAGCCACCAACAGATTGGATCGAATCTTGGCTTGACCCCGCCCAGTCCCCCATCCTGAGCAAGCACGGAGTGGTGACGACAGTGGGAAGGAAAACACCCTTTTAAGAGGGAGGAAAAACATGCGGTAGAAGCCAGCTCAGGTAGGGCAGCCATCTGCCTCGACCGGCTGTGGTGGAGAAGACAGAAAGAGAGACCAACAGATACTGCAACTTTTATCCAGCCAGACCTGCTGAGAGAGAAACACGGTTAATGATGCAATATTGTCACAAGTTTCTACATGGAGAAGCAGAGATGAGTGGGAATGGAAGAGCCCAGTGCATCATGAACGTCACTCAGCAGTCCAAACCTATAGCAGCTCAACTAAGGGATGGCTAACCATCCCTAATTGATAGATTTTGTTTCAATAAAATGTTTGAGGAATTATTCCAAGGTTCTGCTTAAAGTGGTTTTAATTAACTACAAGTCTAAATACTTAAATTAATCTGTTACCAGTGCCTTATTTATTGCTAAAGGTTTAACTTTCATCTGGCATTTTTATCAGATACGATGTATCGTACCACCACACTTAACATCTAAATATCACTTACTTGTTTAAATGTTTTACTCTCTGTCTTGTTTATGAAAAATAGGTGTCGGTGTGAAAGTGCACAGAACTCTTTAGGAATTGTTTTGCAAATATTGCAGTTTTCCTGGTTCTACTTTTCCCCCCAACATTTTCCTACAGTTGTTTTAAGACTTTACATAACTCATGCTTCCAATAAAGTGAGCAACTCACTCTCAGCCATGCAGTAAAGCCATATGGGACTTCAGCTCTCATTAGCTCAAGACGGCGTGAAACAAGGAGGCTGAAAGGCATCACAGATAACTGCCATTCAGCCCTGGAAGTGGTTGCATTTTAAATATTTACCCTTCAGACGTGTTACTAAAAAACAAAACCAACTGAATTCATTGTACAAAGTGGCCTAGATCTGATTAAGACTTAATTAACAGCAGCACAATCAGTCCTAAGCAAGAAGTAGGGAGTAGCTGTGTTATCACGGAGCTTTTTTAAAATAAAGTAAATTCTAAAAGTTTGTCGAGGATCTTCGTATGAAGAACTGATCACACGAAGAGCAATAGCTGTGCTGTTATCCTCTGCCTTCTTCAAACACAGTAAAACCCCTGTGATAAATATTAAAGCATCAACTTCTCTGCATGAGAACAGGCTGCTGTGGCAGGAACACTCAAGTTAAGTGCAGTAGTGGGTTTATTGTGGAAGCTTTGGATGAACTGTGCAGATGTGTGTATTTATAGCAGACGACGTCAGCAGAGAATCCAGGTAGACCTGACACCAGGCCAACAGTGTGTTTACTCAACTGAAGCTGGATCTGCCGGGCAGGTGGCATCACTGGGGCCAAGCTGTGATTATGGGTGAATAATCTAGCTGACATATCTGCAAGGCGTGGGACTCAGCGACGTGGATGAATGATGATGGAGCCATTATTTTCTTTCAAGTCTCGGGGGAGATTCTGCTCTTTTCTATCTTGCATGAGCAACAAATTACAAACCTAAATCAGTTTTCTGGCTTTCGCTGCACTTAATGTGCGACACTTGCGCAGTATAGTGTTTTACAATATTGATGAGTTAGGATTTTCTTTTGAAAAAGTGACAGAAAAGCACTTAACTTTGAAGAAGATGGGAAGGCGTATTATTGTCAACAGGAAGCAGACACGGTTCATATGAAGTCATTAGAGGCTGAGTGGGCAACAACAGAATTAAGATTTCCCCTCACTGTATACAAATCAGGTTCACTGATGAGAACAACGTGGGATATGAATTGCCTTTTGACAGTCGAGTGATGAACAAAACCATTTGATCTTTACTGAAATGCAGAAATACATTTTTTGGAAAAGTAAGTGCAACTTTGGCTTCAGAATAAAACTATTACTATAATTATCAAAATTAAATCAAATCTTATTTATCAAGCCCTTTTTTATGCATAATCAAAACATGCATATTAAAATATAACAAGAATGAGGAGTGAATGAATAATGGTAACAATGTAAAGCGCTTTGAGTATTTTTCAAAGCGCGATATAAATTTAATCTAATCCATTATCATCAAATAGCTCTGAAAGAACTCATACAGGAAGTAAATCATTTTTACACAAAAGTAACTTCACTTTTTTCAACTTGTTTATCTTTAAAGTTTTTTTTTTGTTTAATGTTTTATGTAGCATTTACAGCAGTTGTACATTTTTAGCCTCTAAAGAAGCACAAGTGAACTTTGGCAGATTTTCTCTGTGATTAGCTCCCTATTTACTGCTAATTTGCCACCAATCTTGCATTGTCCCTGTGCTCTGAGCTCTCTCCAGCCAGTGAAAGTCTCTTCTTGACTCTTGTTTTATCTCTTGGTCTATTCTTTTCTGTTCCTCTCTCTTCCTCCAATAGTGCCCTCTTTCATTTCTCTGGTGAATCAACCACGGTGCATTGAAAATGGACACTGTGTTGATATCCAGTCACAAGCATTTGATGCAGAGTATAAAACAAAACCTGCTGCAACGTCCTGGAAAGGAAAATTGTGAAGAGTGTACATCCAGGGATGTACAGTTGTGCTTTTAAAATTTACATACCCTCCCAATCAAGACAAAAAAAACCCCACTGCCCGTGAAATAAGTTGAAATTGACAAAAGCAATAATAAAAGATTTTATGAAAACCATGACATTGATTTTGAGTTGTGTGGTTCAACAGAAATATATATATATACAAAACAAACAAAAATTAAAGCAGACAAACAAACAAGCATTATGGGGCTGCTAAAGTAAAATTTTGTTGAGCGGTACTCAACACAGACAATCACTGCAATCAAGTGTTTTCTGTAATGTTCAGTCAGACGTCTGTCCACTGTTCATGAGTAAGGTGCTTTAATTTGTCTGGGACAGTTTTGATTGTTTGTTGTTGTTTTTATATATATATATATATATATATATATATATTTTTAAAACCAGAATTCAAAATCAATGTTTTCTTTTACTAGATTTTAATTTAGTATTTTTTTCCTTCATTATTACTTTTTTCAGTTTCTTGTTGTTTAATTACTTTTGTGAATTTAGCCTAAATTGGAGGGTATAAACTTTCAAGCACAACTGTACAAAACAGCAGCCATGTGCCATCAATGCCAGTCAGATATGCGTATTTTTGAGGTCAGAAAGTTACATAGTGTTACTTTAACTTTAAAATGATTTCTTAGTGTTTCCCAATCATGTTCCCCGAGAACACTGTAAATTCTAACTAGTTGGCTTTACTATAAAAAAAAAAAAAAGAAAATATACAAACTTGTTGCCTTACTGTAGAAAAATTAAGTATTAGTAATAGGAGTGATTCAGTAGAATCAACTAGAAGGGTTTAAGTTTGTAGAAACATTTTTGAACATGATAAATCTGATTAAGCTGTAAGTGAATGTGGAGGAAACTTGATGGGATTAATTTCACTAAATTAAAAGAGATACATCACACAATTTTTTTTATTTAGTTCCAACATAATGATTTCAAGTTCATCTAAAAGTAACTGATACACTCATAATTGTTCTTGCTATTTAGCAGCAACTTACTTTAGGTGGTTTTAGATAAAAATAATGTCAGACCACAGACGTCTCTGTCACGGAGCAGCAGCTGATGGAGAGTAGGTATTAAATACAGGAATAAAAAAACAAGTTGACAGCAGTCACATGACACTATCAACATTATTTATTTCATTAAGTTTTTTACCAGTGCACCTAGCGGTGAAAAATATTGCTTTTAGCTCCTTTAAGTATAAAAATTAGGAGATGGGAAATTATCATGAATTGACCACAGATTTATTCCAGAAATCTGCAATATTTCACTCTCTTGGAGACCACTTGGACTCAGTTTACATAGAGGAAGAGTAGCTTACAGCTTTCTTGTGGCAATAATTATGTGTACAACACACAACATGTGCAGCACGCAAACACAGACTACAGCAAACATTTCACTCTCTTAGAGTTGGTACAAGTTGTAAACTATAAACTTGTTTTTTCCTGTGAAAAAAGGAATTAAATCTTAAAATAAAAAATAGATTATGTACATAACACGCAACATGTGCACTATAGTAAACATTTCACTCTCCGGAGGCTTTTTCTCAGACACACTGTTTAGAGTTTACCTACAAGCTTTTAGTGGAAAAATCCCCTAAAATATGTTAAACAAATGAGAATAAGAACAGCGACTTATGTGCAACTGCAACATTATCTTTGGACATAAACTTGGAGCTGATACTGCAGCTTTTCTGTTAAAAAAAAACTCTTAAGTGTAGCATAAACATGCTGTAGCCAAAATAATGTAATAAAATGATGATTTTTTTGATGAGCTTACTTCTGATTAAGCAGCATGAATAGCAGAGCCTTGCATGTCATGTGTCATGAACCCGGTTGTTTTCCTTGTCTGTCTCTGTATAATCGCAGATGAAACTGAGCGGCTGCTTGGCTCCATTTGCTCCATGAGGCCAGACAATGACGTTGTCGAGCGTTTCTGTGCCATGTGAGGATTCATCAGATTGTTCAGAGGTGTTCTGAGTTTGGTGAGTTTCACCATTTACTCCAGGAGCTGCGCGCTAACGATGGCGCAGCTTTCGTCTGACCGGCCCAGTTTAACAACCGGCAGTCCTGCATCGGGACGTCATTATAAGCCCATTAAATCCCGTCGGGCAGCAGATCATCAACCCGCTGCTTGGAAACCGGGACTGGACGCAGATCATAGTTTATCCTCCACTGCCTCCGTGGAGTGAAGAGATTCACCGGAGTCTCCTCTGTATTTCCTGCGCCTGCTGCCCATCAGGCGCGTCAAACGCCAAAACACTGAAACGCTGTAGTAACTGTAAACATCATCGGATCGGCTTGCTTGGATCTATTTTGAGGACTCCGATTAAACCGGGAGGTACACCATCGGCCGATTGCGATCGGTTGCCGATCGATTGGTGCATCTCTATTCCTTAGTTACGGTTGCTAACGTATGATTGGTCAGCGGCAGTTCTGGGGTGGGGCTGACGAAGGGTCAATTAATCTGCATTAGTGCTGGAGTTGGACAGAACTAAAACATGCAGGGCAGGGGTAGTTGGGGACCAGGATTGGGAAACACTGGGTTAGATGTCTGCAGAGACGGACCATCCCACACATCCGTCAATTGAACTCTTCTTGTTTTTCCAGGCTACAAAAACCAGGAAGTGCACAACTGGGTGAGATTAAACCAATTCATCTGGTGTGCCAGTTAGGACTTTATTTTTTTTTAAGCCCACAGCCATTCATATGGTCAAGAATGGTGACTGTAAACTAAACCTAACATGTTGGTATAAACTGGTTGGTATAACTTCTTGTATGATGATAATTGTCTCTGTAAAATCAGAATGTCTTGCTGGTATTTTTTGAGGTCCCTTCCATACTAAATTCTTCAATCCTTATTCCCTATCATCTTAAAAGAACCACCTCAGTTCAACTTAACAGAGAAATGACATCACAGTGTCTTATAATCAGAGTGTGGGAAATCCAGCTGCCATAAAGTAAAAATCCTGCCATGTTTTTGAATCTGCCTGTACATTCAGAACAGGTGTTTTCATAAACAAGCTCATACCTGCAGAGGAGATGTGCTAATTAAATTCAGCTAGTTTAGTGATTGGTTGGAACAACTGCTGGGCAGGATTTTTACTTTCTGGATCAGGGATTTCCACCTCTACTTAAAATGTTCAGTGATGTGATGCTGAGTACACAGTTACAAAAAGTTACCATGGTTACATGCAGGGTTTACTGGTGCTACAGAAATAGTTTGATCTGGCCATTTAATTGGACTACTGTGGAAATTGAAAAAAAAAAAAAAAAAAAACGAGCTGGAGGCAATTTCTCTTCGACAATGCACTTGCGTGTCATTTCTTTTACCGTTGCTGAAAAGAACCACAACACCTCATGTGGGAACTACTAACTAAGCTTGGGGAAACCCTGTGTTTAAAGACACAGTAACTCTAGTTGGTAGACACAGTTTTAAGTGCAGTGGAACGGCACACAAAGGAAGATTAGTCTGATCAGTGATCACAACTGTCCCTGGTGAATTATGTATGTATAGTCCACTACACCACCATCCTTGTGTCAGTGTACTTGCATAGGAGGGTAATTGAGTTGTTCACCGAAGTATACCCAACACTATGAAGCTGTCTAATACATGTTCAAAGTGTTCTTCTGCATCCAACTTTCTCTTTGGGGATCATCAAGAATAGTCACCTTTACGGTAAAGGTGACTATTCTTACATGCATCATGATGGTTCAAATCCACACCTGGCAAAAGAGCCACCGAAAAACATAAAGGCTTTATGTTTTTTCAGTGGTGCTTTTGTGGGTTGATGCTAAGTTTGCAAAATCAGGATTTTGTTGTCTTCAAATTACTTGACTGTCAAGGCAAACTACTGAAATAAAGCAACCCTTATTTGAACACAATCGCTCACTCCAAAGACTTATTAGATTCTCAGAAAAAAAAACATGAAACTGTAAATCTTATGAGATGAAAGCTATGAGGGATGCAGGTATTCCCAGTTGTGGAGTATCATCTTATAGATCAGTTTGACTCCTGTGAACCTGTGGTGGACGTGGCTTGCTGTTGCCCCTGTGGAGGAAAGCTAGCATTGGTCCCAAGCCCACCCCTCCCTGTCACCCCTCTCAGCCATCTCTGCCTTTGCCCTTTCCTTTGTCGAGCCAAAAACAGACACCAGCCACAGGTGGTCTCTGTGCTTTATTGGTTCTGACACACATGTCTTGCCCTAAGAGCTTAGAGAGACAATTAAAAATTCATTAGGACAGTGAAACCGGAGAGGATAAAAAATAAATAGGACAAACAACAATACATAACCTTGCTGAGGCCCCAAAGTTCCCTGACCTATCATCTTTGTCTCTTGCTGGTGGCATTTTTGTACACGTGTTTGTGTGGGTTTTGTTGTGGTGTGACCACAGATGTGTTTCCCTAACACCGAAAACAAGCTGCTGCCTTGAAATTTACACAAGGAAAAAAAAAATCATTGATCGAACCAAGATACCTTAATCTTTCTATAACACATTGAAGAACTGAGATTGACAAGAAGTGTGCACTGACGAGAAGGATGTTTTGAGCTCTAAAGTTTGCAGCTGCTTCTGTCTTTAACTGGTTCGTTTTTTCTCTCTCTCTCAAGGCAACTGGTCAGCCGTCTGAGTCATGCATACTATCCCCAGACGTGACTGAATTTAAATGATTCTGACTAACAAATAACCATCAGCGACATTTTTGTTTACTTGCAAATTAGCCTTTCTGTTCTGCGTATTTGCTGATACTTCCTAAGCAACAAAACAAATTCAGCACTTTTTATTTTATTGTGAGCTATTACATACGTATGACACTGTGTATACGTGTACTTCATCTCCATCCCCGCAAACATATTCAGACTGAGCCATCTTTCTTTTCTTTCCTTTTGTTTCATAAAATAATCATAATGAAACGTGTCCCTCTAATGCCTCTTTGAGAGCCCCTTCGAGTGCTCCCTTGTAAGCTTGATATAACAATATCCCCCTTGTAAGCTTGATATAACAATATAGCAGTTGTATAAATACACAAATGACAGTAGTAGTAGTAGTGGTAGGAGTAGGCCGGTAACCACCATATTTGCAAATAGACTCACCTTCTACTGACTGTTATCATTAGCCTGTTTGTTTAGAGTCAGAGTTCAGAATCTGTCAGAGTTAAAGGGGAAACTCAGTAACTTTTTTACCTCAATAAATGCTTTTCGGAATCCCCTCGGGGCTAAACAAAGTGTTTACGGAGCGATTCAATGTTTTCCCCCCCTCCCGCCGGGGCCTCTGGCCTGCGAGCAGCTAAATACAACTTTGCCTGCGCCGACCCGAGCAGAACTTGCGACAACAGAAACCGCCGTACGGTACTCAGGTCCCCTATCTACCGAGCTGCTTCCAGCTCTGATTTGAACCAGACTACCAGCGCTAATTCGAAGAAAACATTTCTTTAGCTTCACACCACCTAAACACGGCTCCTGGCTCTCATAACCAACTCTTTGCTGGACCAGAGTGATTCACGTAGCTTGCGCTGCTTGGGCGCCGGGTGAAGCATCACTGCTTCAGGCTCAATAATCACTTGTCACGTCCGCAAAAAGTAAATAAAAGTTCGTATTCTTACCTGCTACCCGCCAACACCAGAGAAAAATATAATCCACGGCATATTTACCCGCAAATCGCGGGTAAAACGTCCCGTTTCAGAAGATAGAGGTCTTTGCTTTGAGCAGAGGGAGACGTGGTGCTGCTACCAACGCAGCAAAGTAGCATCAACAAGCTAGAAAAAGCTTAGAAATATATCCAGGGATCAAAATAGAAGAAAGACAGGTAGAGAAGCCGTCTGTGTGCTGTGGGGGTGTAAGGGGGGCGGGGGGGGGGGGGGGGGCTGGGGTTGAACACGACAGTGAAAGGACGCCACTAGGGGAGCCCCGAGCTGAAGTTACTGAGTTCTGCTTTAAAAATCCCAAACACAACAATAAATATCAACATGTTTGAATTTTGCCACATAATCAGAAATCAGGCAGAATATGAGGTTAAAATACAAAAATTCTGAGTTTGTTTGGAGAGCAAATTTTCTTTTTACTTGATATGTAAAGGCATGTGCACTTGCTAGAGTTTGTGCACCACAAATGTAAAAGCCAGTGCGGGCAAACAAAACCTGAAATCTCCATCGGAGGGAGTGTGGGTTTGCACCACTGTGTAAGTGACTGCCACGGAACTGCTTATGATTTACTTAAAAGTAAAATATTTCTTACGATCAAAATGAATTTCTTTAAAGGTGTCATAACCTGCTGTTTGCCATACACAACTCTTATTAAATTATCTTCAAATGAATTTTTAATTCTACTTGGGTGGGAAGAAAATTTAATGAGCTCATTTTAACCTCTTTTTATCCCCAACTATTGTTTGTCGCGAGAATACGTATTTAGAGTTAGACCTTGTCTGCAAGCGCGTTCATGAGACAAACGTCAAAGCCAAAACAAAGTTTTATCAGGACAGAGCAGGTGAAGGAAATGATGTCCCAACAGAGAAAAACGTGACAAAGATGTAACGGTGCGGTTGATAGAGAGGATCCGCGGGAGTAAAAGGGTTTGAGTCTGATGAATATATAAGGAGCTGACTCTGACGTGAAGTTAACCAAACAGTGTTAGCTTTTGTAGCTACATTAGCAGCTTGTCCGTCTGTCTACCACCTCCCGTTTACTGGTCTCTTACACAAAAGATAATAAGTTGGCACAAGCAGCAACACTTGCCGACTGCAAATACTTTCACTGATAAATATAATCCACTGCTCCCTGGTAGTGTTGTCCCTCCTGTTAAAGCACTGAAAACTACTGAACTTCTGCCGAGGCAACTCAGCATGGCAATCTCTCCCCCTCCTCCTCCTCCCTTTGCCAGGGCGTCCTTTCTGAAAAAGCTGATCTACTCCGGGCAGGTAATCAGCTGCCTTCAGGTGGTGTAAAGACGAGCTTAGCAGCTCGCTCGCAGCCTCTCTAGTTCACGTCACAACAGCTGATCCTAATGACTCCGCGGCAGGTAATCAGCTGCTACTAGGTGGCGCTGAAGAGGCTAGTTTAGCAGCTTGCAGCCTCTCTAGTTCACGTCATCCAGAGAAAGAAATCCAAACCGCGTACTGTGGAGAGCGCGTGCTTGTGGCCGATTCTGGTGAGAAGAGAGCGCCTGCACTCAAAGACGAAGTTACTTTCACTTTCCGGAGTTTCTGGCACGTTATGAATGGAATGAAATCAATGAAAAATACTTTATTCATCCCCGAAGGAAAAATTCAGTATTGTGAAAGCTCACTTTTTTTTTTTTTTTTTTTTTAAATAAACAAAAAAGTCAGTCAGTCTTGTTCTTTAGGGTGATGGTTGCTGGCAGGAATGAATTCCTGTATCTCCCGTCCTACCGTGAACTTGACGCCGCCTCCCACTGAACACACTCTCTTGATTCTTCACCGTGTTGTGGAGAGGATGGGAA
>JALJCO010012358.1:22500-25906 GCA_023101725.1 Atherinomorus stipes
AAAGAAACAGAGGAAGGGACAGAACAAGAGTCAAGATAAGACTGTCTTTTACTGGCTGGAGTGAGCTTACAGTACAGGTACGAACAAGATGGATGCTAGTTTAGCCGCCGATAGGGGGCGCGTCACTGAGAAAACTGCTGAAAGTTCCGTTGTGTGTCTTTAAAAAGAACAAAGTGAAAAAACAAGAAGGAAAATATCCTGTTTCATATTGACCTGCTCTTTCCCCCTCATATTTAAAGGTCTATTAAAGTCTACTGAGGTGGCTGGAAGAGCTCCATCTCTGTTCTAACTTTCCATGTGGTCCTATTGGGTCTCAAGTAACATTTTGCCACTCAAGTGTGACACCCCAACCCAACTCAAGGATATAGTCAGATAGTTGTTTCTACACTAATGGCCATGAATCTGATTGCAACCTTGGGAAAAGGGCTCAATCCACAACCCTCAAGGCCCAAACGGGGCTCTGTTGCTGACATTCTATACCATGCAAATATGTTCAGATTTCTTTATTCATGCCCTGACTGGCCAGAGCTCTTTTGGTAAAATGGAGTGTAATTACTCGGTTGTATTCAGATGATCACTGTCCTTCTTGATGTTTAAACCTACCCAAACACACTGGAAACACACATGGGGCTTGAACGTAAAGTTATTTTAGGAAGCACTGGGTCAAAAGTGGATGTCCTTGATATTCTTGTGTGAAGCTCCATCACTGAACCTCTCCAACCTCTGAATGAAGACTTGCTGAATAGTTGAATGTCATAGGCATCCTTTTTGTGACAGTTTCATAAAAGTCCCCAGGACTGCATTGTTCTATGTCATTTATCATTTGCAAGGGTGAAAAGAAAGAAAAGTTTGCCTCTCAAGGTGCAACTCAACAGATTAAGGTTTGACAGTTTCAGAACCTTCTATGTGAAACTTTTGGACACCCATGGCATGATGGTGGGTTTGGGCGAGAGATCATCACAAAGAACTTTAGCGCAATAATGGACGACTCAACACCAAACAAGGTATCGGCAACCCTGTTATGCAAACATAAGCAGATATTCTACTATTTTACCATACCTTTAAGAGAACATGTGGGGCTTTAGAAATGCTTTATAGCTTGTGAAGTTTTTGGTTAATAGAAAAGTATTGAAAAACAGAACGTACATAGATGTGATGCTTTTAATTGCCCCTCCAGGTATGCATTGGTTGGTTTTACAACAGGAGGCTGTTTTGGATGTTGCCACACTTGCCTGCAGTAAACATCCATAAGTCGCTTTACAAACAGCGGCTGCGTATAAAAACGTTTGAACAGTGCATAAAGCTACAGATGCGGGCATGAAAAAGTTCCCCTTTCTGCCGACTGCCATCCACTTACCAGCAACTTGTCTGCTAATTCAGTCGCACAGAAAAATGCCTGTGTGACCAGGGAAAAAGGATTTCAGAACATAAATGAATGCCCGGAACAAGGACGTTTCCACACGCCAGGTTTTGACACTGTGCATGATGACGTATTCGCAAGACAAATCGTTCAGCCAGTGATAGAACAGTAATAGTGCACTATTACTGCACCATTTCTGGCAGAAAAAGGAGGAACTTTTTCATGCCCAGATCTGTATCAGTCAATATGAAGTTGTAGGATTTAGGGGACTGATACAGTATGTGTCTATAAAGTGCATAGATATCAGGCTTTTCAGAGAAATATAAAAATCATGTGCATATTAAAATATGAAATAGACTGAGTGATTCCCAGGCCCCGCAATTTATTTTCAGTCTTTCCTTTGTATGTAGGGTTGCCACCCGTCCCGTAAAATACGGAATCGTCCTTTAATTGACAATAAAACGTTGCGTCCCGTATTGAACCAATACGGGACGCCATTTGTTCCGTATTTCCATAATTGTCAAATACACATGTCTGTCACACATATATAAACATTAAATTTAGTAATAATGAGCTAAATAAAACACCGGAAATTTTAAAGCCAGCCAAAACCAGCGGGATCATCGCAGGATCCTCCAGTCCTGCATCTCTGCCTGGCTGCCTGCGCGCTTGCGTGTGCTGCTGTCACGCGCGCCTTTTAAAATGTCCACACCTGATACTCCAGCATGCTCTCAAAAGCGAAACGCTGCTAAAGAAAACACCTGAGTGGAAACAGGCCCGTCCTTGGGTGGACAGCGTCAGTGGAGAGGATGAGAGAAACTATTAAATACGTATGTGGGTGAGTGTTTTCAGTGGCGCGCGGTGGACTGTCTGACATCAGACATCATTACGCATCAGAAAAGCAACACAGACACGTGAGAACCGCGAAGACGACCTAAACGTGAGTGTCCCATCTTCATCTCCTCATCTCCTGAGACTGAATCTGTCATGACAGAACAGGATCAGTTTTTATCTGGTTGTGTTTTTGCCAGAAGATGTCAGAGGAAAGTTTAGGAGAAGGTGGTTTGGTTAGTTTATTGTTTAGGATGTTGACTTTTTAAATTTGAATGAATGATCATTTATACAGAAACCATTATTAGTAGCAGCCAATATAAATGTTATATGGTTATTTAAACAATAAATCACAGTAATGGATTAACATTTGATAGATAAATTATAAATTAACTTAATATTGTTTCATTCATATATATATGTGTGTGTGTGTGTGTGGTTATGTATAGCCTATATGCATTCAATATATTTCCTATATAAACCAAACTTGTACAGCTTTCTGTGTATTCTGTGTCAAAATGTTGATTTTGAGGAACACAGTGTTCAGTTTTCACAACACAAATTCTTTTCTTGGTGAGGTTTAACTGTCTGGATGACCTGACTTTCTTTCAAGTCATAAGAGGCAGCAAAAGAAATAAGTTTAATTAATCTGTCATCTAGGTTACAGTTGAGGTGACACAGATGTACCACAGATTTGGACACATCAGAGCTGTCTACAACAGATCACTTTAACAGTTACATTCAGTTCTTCATGTATTTACTAGGCTTATATTTTAAGTTAATTGTTGCATACTCCACATAAACAGATCTCCTTTGGCTGCTGGTGCTGCATGTGATATGTGCATGACAGCTTCTCATTAATTAGGTTTTATTGATAATGCAATCACTAAGTTTTGTGCTTATGGCACATTGTTATATATTTTTTCCTCATTTTATTTTGCATTAGGATGGATGTAATTACAGCATATGTAGACTAAATAACAGCATTTCTATGCAACGGTGTTGGCTCAAACAATGTGTTCATTGTAGCATTAAAAGCTTTAAGTGCCACCAATTGTTTTATTGATCACTCCTTTTCTAAAAAACACTGGTGCAAAATAAAGCATACCACTGCTGTGAGGAGCCCACCATACGAGTATCGGCCCGTGGTGGTCATGGCCCCGATGAGCTGTGGTAGGTGTCCCTTATTTTTTTTTCTGAAAGGTGGCAACCCTA